>JADRCD010218996.1:17008-33928 GCA_019843815.1 Montemys delectorum
GTGAACTGAACTCTGAAGAAGAAATGTCAGAAGTCTGCAGAGAGGGCACTGGCCTTTCTCCCTAGCAGAGCTGGACTGGCTCATTTATAAGCATGAGCTTGTCTCCTCAGGCTGTGCTGAGCCACAGCTATGCTAACAGGTAGCATGGTTGGGGTACTCACAGAAAAGAAGCTGGCATCAAAGTGAAGGAGGGTCATAAACATCAGGACCAGCAGGACCCTTCCTCCAAGCTGCATGTACTGCTTGGGGGAGCTCTCACGCATGGTCGGAACACCAGCAAACATGCTCTTCCCTTCTGAGCGGGATTCTGCCAAGAGCAGCAGCAAACCTCCTCCTAAAGCCAGGTTCCTAAGGAACAGAAACGTCAGCTACAACACCAGGTGTCTTCCCACAAGACCAGAGCAATACGAAGTTTGGCGTGGACATGCCAAGGCCCACCCTTCCCTTGCTCCAAAACAAACCATCATTCAACAGGACCAAGCTAAGATGAGTACAAAGGACCAGCCTCAAGTTGAAGCAACAGGAGGCTCCTTGGATGTACAGGGAACCAAGCTCTGGTCTCTACCCACTTCCACTCAGACCCTCGGTCCACACACCCGTGCAGTATGGGGCTAGAAGGCACCTCACTATGAAGCCAGGATTCCAGCTGTAGGGAATACTCTGTGTGCCGTCTAGAACCCTGCTTCTCAGAGGCACAGTGGGAACTCCAGAGAGTAGCACTACCCAACAGGTGCTCAGGAGAGGGCCAAGGACTCTATATTCTTACCACCCAAAACGTACCTACCTCATCAGAAACTTCAAGTCCCACAAAATGCTGTAGGCAATTGTCTAAAGGAACAGAGGAAAAAAATGAATCAGCATTTTACACCAATATCTATAGATATCACAACAGCATGAGGCAGACTGTCCAAACGAATAAGAATATAAGATACACAAAACTATTTGAGCCATGAAGGGCAGATCAGTAGGACCACTTAGCTCAGTATGTCGAAAAAACCAGTGTGCCCACTAGGCCTGTCTTATCAGATTTGTGCTGTGATGTCCTGGAGCACAATGGAACTCCAAGACCATTAGTACAGGTCACTCTCCTTAACTCTGCCATTCTGAGTAATTAGACATTCTTATTTGTCAAATGCCATGACTCTCAGCTCACATACAGCTTTGAAAGTTCAGGGGAAAGGGAATGGCAGCTTAGTACCTATGGCTAGCTCCTGCTTGGAGCCATCTGCTCCTAAACCCTACATAGGAAAGATGACTAGCCACTTCTCCAAAAAGAAAATATCTCTAGACAGCCAGATACACAGGAGGACTGAAGGGGTAAGATGCTGGACCCAATACATAACTCCACCAAAGCAAAGCAAAGTGAGACCTACCCCATACCCCATGTACCCAAAGTGAGACCCACTAAGTGACTGTGTACCTGCAGTGCGATGATTCCAAACAGCCCAAAGCAGGCATACTGCACGAAGTTCCTGCTCAGCACCAAAACACAGCCAGCTAGAAAGAGGACAGAATTAGGGGCTACCATGTGTCCAAGACAACAAGACACCTTTATTCCAATGCTGCTGAGCTGCGGCACCCCAAGCAAAGCACCTTCCCCAAGCTTTAATGGCAGGCAGGCCTGTGCCCTGAAGCCTGACCAGCTTCTGAAGAACACTAGTCCAGATTATACGTTGTTGTAGACAGCTTACAGCTCCTTGTGCCAGGGACTACAAGTGCGGGGCTGACTGCTCCACTATGGAGCACATCCGACAATGCCTCAAAGTACAAGACCTTTCTCACCTCCTAACATGCAAGGGCAAGAAAGCTGCCACCAGAAGATACGTTGTCAGAAAACCAGTGTGAGCCCAGATGCCCTGTTCTGTGCTGACTGTTTCCCTGTGTCCTTGCTGGATACCATCTGACTTCCTTAACTGCCCAGCTCTAGCGTCTCCTCTTGCATTTAGAAGCAAAGACTATGTCCAACTTCTTTTTTGTTTGTTTATCTCACTATATAGACCCAGCTGCCCTGCACCTTGTTTTATTATATAGGCCAAGTTGGTCTTAAACTCAAAGAGAAAACCTCTACCTGACTCTGCCTCCCAAATGCTGTAAAGGTGCGAGTCACCACAGCAGGCTTCTGTCCAATATCTAGAGCAAGTTTAAAGAAATGAGTGCAAGCTAGGCAGTGGTGGCGCAAGCCTTTAGTCCCAGCACTTGGAAGGCAGAGACAGGCGGATTTCTGAGTTCGAGGCCAGCCTGATCTACAGAGTGAGTTCCAGGACAGCCAGGGCTACACAGAGAAACCCTGTCTCGAAAAACCAAAAAAAAAAAAAAGTGAGTGAGTGCAAAGGGACTGACTATGGACCATCCATCCAAAAGCTCACAGAACATGGCTGGCATGTTTCAACGCCCAGGGCTGTAATCTCAGCTGAGAAGCTCTTAAGTGTTTGTCACATCAGCCTTCAGCCCAGGAAGAGGTACCCAGACCTCAAGTCCACACACAGCTTCTCAATGGCCAACAACAATGAATGGGGAGCATCATTCAAGGGAGCAGGATGCCCCAATAGTACACTAGAGAGGCTGCAGAGTGACTTACTCAACTGTCCCAGCAGGTTGAGGAACACGAAGGATGAGGCCAACAGGTAGCCACAGCTCCAGGTGGTGTCAATATAGTCACGCTGCTCACTCCACTGGAACCACATGCGAATGCCATCCTCCAGGAAGGTGCTAATCAGGCAGAGGCGTGCCACATGAGGCAGGTACTGCTTGGTGACTCGAAGGAACTGTAGGACCACAGAACACACTGGTGAGGTGGCTGCAACCTCATCATGTGGACAACAGGTCAGAGGAGACAAGCCAGCTCTCTGGAAGACAGAGGCCTTCAGCAGGTCCAGTGCCTTGCCAGGGCAGAGTACAGGACTCAACAACGGCTTTAGATGCTCCCTTCTTAAGTCTAGACACATGATGATCAACACTTAGTCCCAGAGACAAAGACAGCGTCCCACACACCTGGCACAGGACCATAAGGCGATGTCTAATACTATCTACCAGCTTTGCTCCACCCTCCACCAAAAGACACACGGTTCACATGACAAATGTGAGGCACATTAACAAGTAGAAGACACAGAAAGCATCTGAAAGGCTCTCAGGATATCTCCAGCCTAGAAATTCTCACACCTCAGGCCCCTCACATCCAGGGCCATCCCCAGCACTGGTAGAGAGGATCAGCAGAGCACTCCTAACCCCTACCCTTCAAGGTGCCACAGTGAGCAGCATTTCCAACTGTGGCAGCAAAATAAATCCCTCTGTTTTTCCACCCTTTCCCTCCCCAACAAAATCTCTCTGGAAAGTTTAATATCCTATAGGGTAACTGTGGTACAAACAGCTGTGCTTTGGGCTGGAAAGAAAGCACTGAGATGTTCTCACAGCCTGTGTGATCTAAAGCAAGGTAAAAACTGCCAAATATGAGATACCAACAATGACTGCAGTGAAACTCAAGTGTGCCAATCACCAGCAAAAGGCAGTTCTGTACAGCCATGGCTCCCTTCTGTCCCTGTGCAGATGACAGTTGATGGCTTGATTAGACCAGCACACCCTACTGAAGCTAGGTGCAAATGCCATGCAGGTGGACTCCATATTTTTATCATACCACCCTTAAGAGCTGAGGGGCGGCCTGGAGAGATGGCTCAGCAGTTAAGAGAACTGACTGCTCTTCCAGAGGTCCTGAGTTCAATTCCCAGCAACCACATGGTGGCTCACAACCATCTGTAATGGGATCTGATGTCCTCTTCTAGTGTGTCTGAAGACAGCAACAGTGTACTCACATGCATAAAAATAAATAAATCTTAAAGAAAAAAAAAAGAGCTGAGGGGCAAGGTGAAAGAAATCCAAGATATCATGGAGACCTAGAAGAAAGATCAAAGAGCTGCCCATGGACTGACGTGTCAAGAAGAGTCTAAAGTGCAGAGTCTGACCCCACCAGGGCAGCAGGGAGAACATGGGCTGTGCAGGCTCTCCCAGGGCTGACTAAACCTCCTCACCTGGACTAGGTGAGGATGTACATAAGGAGTATTCCCGAACTCTCAGCACTTTGCAAAGCTACTTCAAAGCCCAAGATACTTCTAAAGCTACCATCTCAGCTGCAGACAGCAAGCACCTGGGCATCCCATGGAGGGGTGTCCAGGCTTGGCTTCGTCGGTGATGCGGACAGGCTCAATTTGGGACAGGGAACAGGAAGTCACAGCACTGAAGCCCAAATCCTTCAGACACAGCCTGTGACCTAGGTGTGTATCTGCATATGCTTACTCAGCCCTACTGGAGAGATGGCAGAAGCCACACTGACATCACCACAGAGACTAGCCAGTAGCTCTGGAAGTCAGAGCACAGTACTCAGGCCACATGTTTTCACCCTGTCAGTCCTTGTTTAACCCTAGCCAGCAATGTATTCAAGGCACGGTGAGCCAGTTACTTTTAGGGGTGGGAGAGGTTGCTACCCTCCAACAAGTAAGGACCATGCAATTACTAGCTGCTAAGATTCCTTCCTAATTTGCAGAGTCAAAAAAAATTGTAGTAAAAAAAAGAAAACAAGAAAAATAGGCATGATGACACAATGCCTGTGATGTCAGCTTCTTAGGAGGCTTAGGCAGGAAGTTCACTTGAGCCTAATATTTCAAGACCATGTTTGGCAACATAGAGATCCAATCTCACAATGAACACAAAAGGAAAAGAGGTCTAAATATGCTTGAGTTTTAGGGCCCTGGTAGAGAATATACATACTACATTGGGTTAGGTGGGGGGACAAATGACACCATTCACCAACCCAGTTTTTACTTCATGATCCTAATGTCCAAGAAATAGCCAGCAGTGATGCAATCACCAATACTCTATGAAAGTAAAGACGACTACCATGGATCTCAGAGCACTCCCAAGAAATGGCCCTCACATTGTCAAGTACCCACACTAAGTTGTGCAGACCACAGGAGGGTGTGGACTCTCAGGCAGCGACAGACACTAGAAATGTTCTGACTTGCTTCCAAATGAGAACTGTTCCCCAACACAATTACACTGGTGCTGTACCCACTGGATGAACAAACTAGCCCAGCCTTGCTGCAGTCTGCTCCTCCCTCAAAGAACCTCACCACAGATGCTCAATTGCTACAAACACAATCTAGCACAATCCACTAGATGTAGTTAAAACATCCCGACAAGTCTGCTACTCTTAATTGGAGTGTCTGGGTCAAGAGGATTAAAGAGTAGAAGACAGTAATGGAGGGAGAGACAAGTCACACCTCCCTTCCACACCAGCAAGGCTGGAAGACTGATGCAGTGTAGTGTATGCTGAACTAAGCACATCTGCCTGGCTCTGCCTTCCAAAGACAAGTATCTATCAGTGGGTGCAGGGCACCAGTCAACAGCCCTCCTTTGATGGGCATCTGAACACAGGAAAAAAGCCAAGTTTAACAACAAAGACAGGTCCTTCAAAAGCACCTTGTGCACAGCTCCTGGTTCACATCACACGACTGCAAAGACTTCCCACAGCCACATCTCCTCTGTGCTTGCAGGCCACTGCCAATATCTTAGCTCATGCTGGCCGTGAACACCAAGAAACTCCATAACCATGGTTCTCATTGCAGAGCCTGGAAAAATCAGTGGTGGATGCTAATGAGAAAAGCTTGTGGGAAGTCAGTCAAGTCAACCCACTGCAAAACAGGCTTCTCATGATAGGCATGTGAAGCATCCCAGTAGCATAAGAAATGAGAAGAGGGTTGGTGAGATGGCTCAGCAGTGAAGAGCTCAGAGGACCCAAGTTTGGTTCCCAGCACCCATATGGTAGCTCACAATCATCTGTAACTCCAATTCCTGGGATCTGATGCCCTCTTCTGGCATCTCGGGGCATCAGGTATACAAGTGGTACACATACATGTGGGCAAAATGAGGAAGGCTCAAGTCTGTCTCAATGGGTTATCATCTGCAAGGATAGAGGGGATTTAGGATATAATCCTATCTGTCCTGACATAGGACCCATGAAACAGGTAAGGATCACACAAGGAGTGCTGCTGCCAACATGCAGAGCAGAAATACTAACCACCTCTTTGTGTTCAGGACAAAAAATGGATCCATGGCGGCTTAGTCTAAGAAAATGGCAGGTTAGATTTCCTGCCTGGTGGACCCTCTTCAAAGACCCACAAGTTCAGGAATTGAGAAGAGCAACAGGCAGGCAGGGTCAGCTCAACAGTGTGGTGGCTAATCCTGACTCTAAGACCCTTAGCAAGCATGTACCAAACACCCTGGATAGGTCTCCAATGCAAATGGGTGTAAGACCTGCAAGAGTATCTTCCTTTTCTAAAACACAAGTACTGAATTGAAGCCACAGTCTGTGAGGACTAGCTAGCCCTCATCTTCCAGGTACTAACCAATCTCCAGTGTCTTTACCTCACATCTCCAGAAGGGGGCACTGTCCAACCTCCAGTCAAGACTAGCAAGCAGAAAAGTGAGTCAGCTTCCCAACCCTTAAGGTAGAGGTACAAGATGACAAAGCACTGAAGGGAAGGCTCAGGGCCCCAGGACAACAGGCCCTACCCAGGCCACATCAAGCCCACTCGCTTCCACAAAGGCCTTACCAACTCCTTGGTCTACTTCTGCCACTCTTCTTTTTTCTTGGTCTTTCCAAACAGGATTTTTCTGTGTGGCCTGGCTGTCCTGGAATTTACTCTCTAGAGCGGGCTGGCTTCGAACTCAGAGACACCTGCCTCCCAAGTGCTAAGATAAAGGCTTGCACTACCACTGCCTGTTGTTCTGCCAGGACATCACACCAAAGTAAGGTCCTGGCAGCCTTCCTATCACCCTGCTAACAGCCATCAGGCAGAATCCATTAAGCCCTAATGTTCCTGGTTTCTGATGTGAATTCACTTGAAAGCTACTCTACAATCTGTTTAGCTTGAATCAAGTAACAGCCACAGGACATAGGCATGACTTTGAGTTCCTGGCTCTTTCCCACTTGGTTTCTGATGGCTTCTGAAGGTCTACCTCCTGCATATCAGCACTTTCTTCAGGGCCTGGTTTCCTGGGAGCAAGAGGACATCATCCTGCCAAAGGGCAAGGAGCTTGATGCCAGGTCAGAGATGTGGCTCACAGGAACCTGCCAGCAGGATCCCAGCAGGATATATCCCCACAGCACCAGCCTCTACCACATTAAAAGGAAAGACTGTAGTTCTACCAACATGGGGAAATGCTGACCTCTGGATAACAAGTCCAGGACTGTGCAGATCATGACAAACTTCTCTGTGGCCCCAGGAAGATGGAGCCTTGATGGCCAGCCTCACAGGAAGGTAGGTGCCCAGTTAATGGCTCAGTGTTCTCATCATCATCAGAAACACTTTTCCGGGTCTCATATGAGAAGCCTGACTTTCCAGGCAAATCTGTTTTGCAAACTCAGTTCTACTTTTGTTTTCTAAAGACATGGACCTGTGACACTATCTGATAACACCTTGGAGGTGACACTCCACTTTCTAACACATCAGACCCTTTCACTTAGAAAGCTGGACTATCAGCACCTTCCTTGTTGACAAATCTGTGTTTGAGGGTGCAGATGAATAGCCAATACAAAAGCTCCCAGGGCTGCTCACACTGAGGCCACTGGAAGGTTCCCTGATGCCTGCTCACAACACAGAAGGTCCTGACACTCGTTCAGAAGAGTGGGAGTCACATCTCAGAAGCTCCTGTGGTACCCTCTGCTATCCTCCAGGTGGACTCTGAGGCTAATCCCTGCAGGAAGTAACCTTCCCTGGGAATTTTGGTTTAAAGCAGCAGGCCGTCTGCAGTCTTGGCATCTTTCCACTGATGTGTAGCTGAAATCTGACTCCAGACCTGAGATGCCCTGGGCACCAAGCAGTAGGAGACCCAGGGTTTCTTCCTGGGTGGCGACACTGGCAAGTCCAGGAGCTCAAACCAGTTACTTAGTGGAAGTGGATACTGTATTCCCCACAAAAGCCTGTCCAGTCTCAAGATTTGGCTTCTTTCAGTTAAGTCAAAATAAAGTACATGGAGGACTTCATAAAAGATGGACTCTCCTCTGGTAGAAATCTATCATTCGATAGTTGGCAGCTTCTTGGAGATATTTCATCTGGGTCGGGTTGTGAAATCCACTTGCAAAATGGAGGCTTTTCCAGCTGAAGATCATGAGGTGAGCCGCTCACAAACTTCTCCTGGCTATGAAGCCATCTTCTTAGAGAGCTGCTACTCAGGATGATAAAACTGGGTCACTGAGAATTATGTCAATGAAACCCATCACAAGAGGAAGACCTTGGTCCTTGAGAACTTTTCTGTCTTTGTGACAGGTACAGTTTTAAAATTATGTATTTAATGCAAAATCGTGACAGTAGAAACTTTTCCAAAAGGGGTAAAAATGCCTTTAAAAAGATCAGCTCACAGGAAAATGGTTCAACAGAACTGAAGGAGAACACGAGAGGTGACACCCCTCAAAAGGAGAGGTAGAGAAGCTCATTTGAAGATGCTTACACACACCCAAGCCTTCCAGAACTCTAGGCCACAAAATGCCTCCTCATATCACCGACAGCCACAAACACACTAAGCGAACAAAAACAGGCTGGCGGGTGGGCCCCAGCACCACTCAGCCTACAGGACTAGTTCAGGTTATATTATTACTTCGCAGACCTAACGGGGCCATTTCAGAGTCAACGCCTCACACTCACACAACTCTCACCCCATCTGTGTCCAACTTAATTTTAAAAAGTGGTGCCACCTGCGCCTCTCTCTGGCTCTAACCCTGCCCGGCTAGTCGCTCAGGCCCAGACTCATCCCAGGCCTTTCCTGCGGCTCACATGCCACCTGTACACTAGGGAAGGCGAGCCAAGGGACAGGCTCCTCTCCGTCGGCAGCGTGGACCCAGATCGGGCAACCGGAGCAGAGTCCACGCAAAGAAGGGAAGGACAGAACGGTCCTGGACAGAGGGCGGAGGGGCCACGCAGCGGGGTGCACAGAGGTCCCCAAGGAGCCGCCGCGGTTCAGAGGGCAGAGGGCACAGAGCAGCACCGCGGCCTGGGAGCCTCTCTGGCCGCCGCACCCCCCCCCCCCCACCGCCCGCCCAGCCTCCCCTCGGATTTCTCCCTAGAGCTAGGCAGGACGGCGAGGGCGGGCGTCCGTGCGGCCGGGATGGCCAGCGGGCTGTGGGGCAGGCCGCACCTGGTCGGCGAAGTCCTCGGCCGTGCCCATCAGGTCGTTCTGTCCCATGGCGGCGGCGGAAGGCTCAGCTGGCAGGTCCCGGGCGCTCGCGCCTGCTGCGGCCTCCACAGGAAGTACCCGGCGGCCGGCCTCGCTGAGCCGCGGCTGCTCTAGCGGCTGCCACGTAGGCCAAGCCTTAAAGGGGCCGCGCCTCCCGCCGCGCCGCGCCCCGCCCCGCCAGCCGCGCGCCCTCACGCTCCAGACCCCGCCCGCCACGCTCGAGGAGCCCGGCGCCGGCGCACCGCCCTTCACGAACAGGCCCCGCCTCCGCCGCGCGCCCTGCACAGGTAGGCCCCGCCCCACGCCCAGACCCCGCCCCCCCAGCCCCGACGGACCACCCCTAGCCCTTTAGCCTCCAGAACCCGAAGCCCTGAACACTAAAGTGGTCACCGAGCCTAGCCGCAGGTCCCGCCCTCCGTGTCGCTAGACTTCCTGCCACCTGAGTCTCCCGCCCACCGTTCTTGAGCCGCGTCGTCGCAGTATCTGCCCCGCCCTCCACCCTACCTTCGCCCCCGTGCACGGCGCCCTATTCTCTGTGGCTTCTTTAAGGGGCATAGTGCGAGAACTCCACGTACTAGCCAAAGTGCTAAACAGACACGCCCCGGGTGGAGGGTTACGGAAGTCGGGTGGAGGGGCTGAGGAGGTGGGGTGGGCACACGGAGCAGTCACTACCGAGCATGCTCAAACGAGGGTTCGACTACCGGTCTGGCTCGAGGGCGTAGCCCGGCAGTGGGACAGTGAGGCAGTGTCTCCTCCAGATACCATGGAAAAATATCAGGTGCTGAGATGCCCCCACAACCAGGGCCCAGGGCCCGTGGGCAGCGGGACAGGTCCGAGGGCCACACAGCCAGGCCCAGCCTCCATCACAGGTTGACCCCATGATCCCTGCAAGTTTCCTCCTCCGAGTTCTCCTCTTTCGAGTCCTCCCAGGGCCTCACTTTCCCTCTCTAAAATGATGACCAATCCCCCAGTCTGACCTCTGGTTGGAGAATGGTCACGTGCTCTTCCCCTTCCCTTCACATATTGGGGACTTTAAGGGCAGAACACAGAGCAAAAAACCTGAGTGGATGTTTGTTTTCATTGCTTTTTTCCTGACATGTCAGCCTCATTAATTGTTAGACTCAGCTTATAAAAGCATCACTTTCGCGCATTTGCTTCTCCTCTCTTTTCCAGTCTTCTCTGAGAGAAGGCTTATGTGCGTTAGCCAAGCAAATGCACTTCTGATGACCAGAAATGTTAGAAAGGAAGGAAGGAAGGAAGGAAGGAAGGAAGGAAGGAAGGAAGGAAGGAAGGAAGGAAGGAAGAAAGAAAGAAAGAAAGAAAGAAAGAACACTGCTCACTAGCCTGGGCTGAGCTCCAAAGACTCCCTGTATTCTCTCCTTCCTGTACTACCTACATATCTTGTCCTCTTCTCCACGCTGACCGTGGCCTCCTTACTCAGGCCTCAGCCACCTTCCACCCGATAGCACTGATCTTGTAGTGTTCTGGCTTGCAGACCAGTTCTGAAGGTGTGGCTTCAAACAGGAGCTCTGGCTCAGACCCCAGAGTTCCACAGCCACAGGACCTTGCTCCCTAGGCCTCAGTATCTCTCAAGTAGGTAGTGCCAGTGCAGGTTACAGAGAGTGGCTGGGAGCCCTAGAGGAAGCTCTCACTGCACCAGTCACACGAATTACAGGGCCTTATTTGGATGTTCATTCTGGAGAAGGGTACTGGATGGGGCGTCACTGGGGTTAAGAACCACTTTTGCTGCCTCCCCCTCCTGGCCCACCCACCACCCCGGGGAACCTTCTCTTACCTATCAGGCTGCCCCTGCAGGCTTGGTCATGAGGCTGTAAAATAAGGGCTCCAGAATGGGTTTCAAGGGAAATTGTATTGGCCCCACCCTGGAGGGCTTCTCAGTCCATCACCTAAGGCCATTTTCTCTACTACAAAATTGAGAGAAGAAGCTGGGGCTTGGAGGCCCAGTGTGGAATCATCACGTGTAGGAACTACAGAATAATGTTCACTTTCTCAAAGTCTCTCTCTTCCTCAAGGGTAGATTTTGCAAAAGCTGAGTCCTGGGGCTTTAGGGGTGAACCTGGTGGTGGAAGAACTGGAAACTGAAACCAAGTTCTTGATAAAACAGGTAAGGTGCAGAACCCTGTGAGCTGTGGGGTGCAGTTCTGTAGCAGTGGCTCTTCCAAACCCAAGCTCACGATCCCAGGTTCCAGAGGTCTCTCAGACTCCCAGAAATCCCCAGACAAGCCCTGTTGAGGCAAGCTGTAGCCTGAGACTTCCTGGAGTTCCCTTTTATTCTTCTCACTCTGGTGCTAACCACACACTAACCACAGTGCTCACCCGCATGCCTGTGGTCACCTCACTGAACCCATCAACCCTGCCGACCCAGAACAAAACCCCAGTCTCACAGCCAAAGATGGTGAGACTCGGGAATCCCATCCTCACCAAAGTTGCAGTTTCCCAGAAGATTGGAATTTGTTTGATAAGGCGTACAGGGCCACTGGTCTTACCAAAAGGGAAAGGGGCAGAGAGGGTCCCAGAGGCTGAGCACCAGGCACATAACTAGCACATAACTAGCCTGGAGTGGGTGCAGGCCCACAAAAGTACCCTAGAAAGGAGAACTGCTGTACTAGTCCCTGTACACCTTCTTCTGGGGTGCTGACAGGGACCTTGGGGATGGAGTCTGACTTCCCAGCAGCCTCAGCCCAGGGGGCTTGGGCCTGGAATATGTTATCTACCTCTACTGCCAATTATCTGTGGGGTCAGCTCCCTTATGTCACAGGCCAGCGGCCATAGTGTCTTCTATACAGTTAAAGGAGGGGTGGTGATGGTGTTCTGTTGTTTAAAGCTAGCTACACCAGGCTTGCACTCAGCATTTGGGAGGAAGGCAAGTAAAGCTAAAGTTCAAGGCCAGCTTGTGCTACACAGTAAAACCTTGTCTCAACAAGCAAGCACAAGCAGAATTAGCCATCTGGGGTTTCTAAATAAAAATTAGGTGAGGGTTATAGGCAGGAGTCTGTGTGACTTTCCAGTCTCTTATGTTTGTAAGAATGGTACTGAGGTTAATAATACTGACATTGTCTCCTGTTGTCACCACAGCTCCTCTCCTACCTCACAGCTGTGTCTCCTCCCAACTAGCTTCATGTGCTGTAGTTGGCCGAACCTGTCCAATCATGGGGTTTTAGCTCGATTTGTCTTTCACCAGCATAAGCAACTGCGAAAAATATCTGTAGAGATCTTTACAGGGTCTGCCTCCCCTTGAACGTATATAACTTCCTTAGAAAGAAAATCCATGGAACAGGACTTCAGGAGATACTGAAAGAATTTTCTTCTGTTTGTTTGTTTGTTTCTTTGTTTGGAGGACCTCTCTATGTAGCCCTGGCCGTCCTAGAACTCAATATGTAGACCAGATTGGCTTCCAACTCAGAGATCCACCTGCCTGCCGCTTCCTCCAGAGTGCTGGGATTAAAAGCATGCACTATTATACCATTGAGCTACATCCTGTTCCCAACATTACTGGTTCAACTTACTCCCCTTTTTTGGTTTTTGGTTTGGTTTGGTGTTTTGAGGCAGGGTTTCTCTGTGTGTAGCCCTAGCTGCCCTGGAACTCACTCTGTAGACCAGGCTGGCCTCGAACTCAGAAATCCACCTGCCTTTGCCTCCTTGGTGCTAGGATTAAAGGCGTGAGCCACCACCACCCAGCCAATTTATTCTTTATGTTATTTTAGAATAAGTGTTTTGGTTTTGGTTTTTTGAGACACGATTGTACTAGTTTTTTATAAGTCCAGGGAAGCCTCAAGCTCACAGAGATCCTCCTACCTCTATCTGCTTAGCACTGGGATTATAAAGACAAGCCACCATGCCCAGTGAAGGATTTTTCTACATTTGGCTGACTTTCTATAAATGGTGTGGTGGCAATGATGATACTGGAGTTGGAGGTGACAGTTGATGTGGTGGTAGTGGTGCTAGTGCTGGTGATTTGGTTGTTGTTGTAGTGGGGGAGGGGGTGATGGTGATGATGGTGATTGTGATAATGACAGAGATAGAGATCATGAAAGCAGAGGTAGTAGGAGCCATGTTCACTACACATTTCCTAATTGAGCTTGTCTTCCTGGGACCCACAGGTGGAGTGTATTGATGAGCACCATGCCAACAAGGCCTTGGAGGAGGTAATGATCAGTGGTCCCCTGGGATGATCAGTATGCAGCAAACATGGGAACTGCCCGCTTACTGAGTGACTGGGTGGCCAGGCGGTGGTGGCGCATGCCTTTAATCCCAGCACTTGGGAGGCAGAGGCAGGCGGATTCTGAGTTCGAGGCCAGCCTGGTCTACAGAGTGAGTTCCCAGGACAGCCAGAGCTATACAGAGAAACCCTGTCTTGAAAAACAAAAACAAAAAAACAAAAACTGAGTGACTGGGTGAAGGGAAACATGCAGTGGTCATAAGGGGAGTCCACGCTCAGGACATCCATTTCTTAGTTACCACTCCGGACATCGTTCCCTAGTGGCTACTCTACCACTAACCATCTTTTAAGTTTTTATTTATTTTTTATAATTGTTAGAGGGGACAAAATCCCCATCACACAGATGTCTATGGAGGTGAGAGGACAACTTTGTGGGGTCAGTTTATGTGGGTTCTGGGAGTCAAACACAGACCGTCATGTTTTCTTTTCTTTTCCTATCTATCTATCTATCTATCTATCTATCTATCTATCTATCCATCTATCTATCAAAACAGGATGTCACTATGTAGCTCTTGCTAGAACTCAACTCTTGTATTCCAGGCTGGCCTCAAACTCAAGAGATCTGCCTGCCTCTGCTTCCTCCTGAGTGCTAGGATTAAAGGCGTGCGCCACCACACTGGGCTTGTCTGTCAAGTTTTCAAAGGAAGCATTTTAACCCCCTGAGCCATCTTGTCGACCCCCAATAACCATCTTTTTAAAAACAGGTCTTGTTTTGCTTGTTTAGTGTGTATGCACATGCACACACATGACTCGTGGCACACACATGTACCCACACATGTTAGGGAGGTCAGAAGACAGCTTTGGAGGGATGATTTTCTCCTTGTGTCTTTCCTCACTGGCCCAGCTCACATTTTCTGAAGATGTTTCTCTTCAGGCTTGGGGCTGTACTTCAGTGGTGGGATATGTACCTTGATTGCTAAGAGCCCTGAGCTCTATCTCCAGCACTGGAAAAAAAATATTTTTCTTCTAGTTATAAAAAAAGAACAGTACAAAACTAGGGAGACACAAAGGAAATGTAAATTAATCAATTAGTTGGTGTGTTAGTGCTCACTCGAAGTCCAAGCATTGACTGGATCTTGAGTTTGAGGCCAGCCTGGGTGGCATTGTGAGCTTCTGATTCAGAGACGAAGGGCTGAGATGTAGCTCTGTGGTAAAGCACCAGCCTCAAGTACACAGGCCCTGGACTTGGTTCTCAGTGTAGAATAGAAGGAAAGGCACAGGGAAGGAGAACAAGAGAGAGGAGAGAGTCGGGAAGGGTGAGAGAGTTGAAAATGACCTTTACAGAACCACAGGTGAATGCAGTTACCACCTTGATGGATAGCAGCTAGGAGCCATTTCTTTGGGCCTCTCTAGAAATCTCTAGAAAGGTGACTCCTCTTCCATAAAGGTCCCTTGTAGGTTGGCTTGCTTCTGGAGTTGCCGGCCCTTGCACATCACCAGTCAACATGTCTGTGTCACACACAGTGTCACTGGAGCAGAGGTAGACCGAGTCATAGTCTGATACATGGAAAAAGCATGGGCAGTCCCACCATCGCACAGCCATGTTGTCCATTCCCATTCACATCTGCTGGGCCAGGCGGGTCCCACCCAGCTTCCAATCAAAGCGATGACCTATC
Organism: Montemys delectorum; assembly: GCA_019843815.1. NCBI lineage: Eukaryota > Metazoa > Chordata > Mammalia > Rodentia > Muridae > Montemys > Montemys delectorum. Next base: position 32,087 of record JADRCD010218996.1, read on the forward strand.
TGGCCGTGGTGTTCAGGTGGCCATTTCTCCTGCCTGATTGGATTTGTTTCCTAAGTACTTCACTGTGCCTTTGGGCACTGCATCTTCTCCAGCCCAGCCTGACTGTCTCCTAGCACCCCCTGGGTCTGCACTCGTTCTCTGGGGGCTGGAGACTGTGCTGGGTATCAAATCCAGGGCTCTGTGCATGCTAGAAAAGGGCTCTATTCTTGGACTTCCACCCCTGCCTGTTACCATTTTTATACGTGCTTCTGAGGCTCGGAAAGGTCGAAGAACAAGTCTTGGTCACACAGTGTGATCACCCCATTCTCCAGACCCACATCAGCGTCCTTGCACCCATGCCATGCCCTGCCCAGAGCCGCTATCTCATCTCTTGGTTGGAATGTGTAGCAGAGCAGTGGCTGAGACACTCTGTTCCCTCTCTGTACAGCTGATGCCCCTGCTGAAGCTCCAGCACCACAATATCTCTCTGTACCATGAGATGTTCATCATGTGGAACAATGAGGTGGGTTGGAGCGCCCACATCCCAGCAGCCACGACACAGAACACTCTGAGAGGCCAGCATTTCCCGGGTCCTGTGCATGATCTCTAATGATCCCCAAACAACATCATCATATGAGGCCTAACTGCCCATTTCACAAAGTGGGGTGCTGAGGCTAAGAGCCACCACTTCTGGGTTCGTCAGCTCTGACCCAGCTGAAGCAAGAGGCCAGGTGTAGGCTCCAGACTCCATCTTTAACGATGGGGTTGTGGCTTCTGTAGAAGGCGGCTGATAATGAGAAGCTGCCTCTCTGGCCTCCCTTCTTGTCTCAGAGCTGTGGAGCCCTTACTCCCATGGCAATAGGGTTGGGACATTCTCATTTCTTGGTAGGGTCTAAGTCCCTAGTGTCTCACAATTAGTGGATCCTGATTAGGGCTTCCCAGGCTTGTGTCCTGTGGGCAACAGGACTTCTTGCCTTTGAATTGAGTACAGCTTTCCTAGTCACGCCTCCAGAGGGGACTGAGGGGAAGGACACTGAGCAGGCAGAGGGGCCTCCACTGTGTTCTATCTCCACATCAGTTTCCCTGCTGAGCTCACAGCTCAGGGCTGGGGAGGGACCTCACTGCATGTACCCTCCAGTTTTCCAAGCACCCTGATGCTTTTGGAGACAATGTTTCATTGGAGGAAACAGAACTGGCCACTGGCCACATCCTGGACCCTAACCAGGATGGCATCCTCAGAGGAGCTCCCGAGTCTTAAGAGACTATCCTGCAATTGAGAGGTAAAGACAATTCCGTAAATGGCTCTGCATGTGCAGAGGCCAGGAGCAACTGCAATTTTCAGGAAAGCCAACTAACAACAAGGCCTGGTGTGGTAGGACATAGGAATGGGGACAAGAGAGTAAAGGTGTCCCCATTAGGCATTGTTACCATTGCCACCACAAATGACAGCCACTGAAAAATACCCTGGAGCAAGTGAGATCCTACAGAGCCCCGAGGCCCAGTCTTTGGGCAGCTGATTAAGGGGCCTTGTGTCCTGACAGATCTCCTCTCTGTTCCTCTGCCTGGTGATGGATTATTACACCCAAGGAACCTTCCAGAATATCATGGAGAATAAGAGGAAGTTAAAAGAGGTTGTTGACACTGAGGTAAGAGATACTCTGGAGCCTTTGATCCCAGCACTCAGGAGGCGGAGGAAGGCAGATCTCTGTGAGTGAGTTTGAGGCTAGCCTGGTCTACAAAAATGAGTCCAGGACAGCCAGGGCTGGTTACACTGAGAAACCCTGTCTGGAAAAACCAGAGAGAGAGAGGGTGGGAAAGAGGGAGAGGGAGAGGGAGAGGGAGAGGGAGAGGGAGAGGGAGAGG
>JADRCD010218997.1:0-19543 GCA_019843815.1 Montemys delectorum
AAAAAAAAAAAAGACTTCTCCTGGGGTGGCACATTCTTTTAATACTAGGGGAGGCAGAGGCAGGCAGATCTCTGTGAGTTGGAAGCCAACTCTGGTCTACAGAGCGAGTTCCAGGAGAACCAGGACTACATAGAGAAACACGGTCTTGAAAAACAAACAAAAAAAAGACTTCCTATACAATTAAAATCGATGTAAAGATTACTTATAGAGGTAATATTCCCTTTATAGAGAAATATTTCAAATAAGAATGGTACATGAGGAATAAACATGCCACAACACTTTGTATACATATATGAATTTGCTCCTTTTCTCCCCTTTGTTTACTCCAGGTCCCCTGTCCAGGGAATGGTTCCACCCACAGTTAAAAAAGGTCTACCTAATCAGTTAACATGGTCAAGATAATCCCTCACAGGAAAGCGCTCTCTCTCTTTCTCTCTCTCTCTCTCTCTTTTGGTTTTTCGAGACAGGGTTTCTCTGTATAGCCCTGACTGTCCTGGAACTCACTCTGTAGACCAGGTTGGCCTCAAACTCAGAAATCCATCTGCCTCTGCCTCCCAAGTGCTGGGATTAAACGCATGCGCCACCACAGCCCAGGCTCTTTTTTTTTTTTTTTTTTTAATTAGATGTTTTCTTTATTTACAATATCTCCTTTCCCAGGTTCCCCTCCAAAAGAAAAGAGAAAAAGAAAATAAAATAAGAAAAAAAATAAACCCAAAAACTAAAACAATCCCGTTCCCTCCCCCCTACCCCCCCCCCCTTTTCTTTAATAGTGAAGGACTGGCTATAGATCCTCTTTGAGTGTCTGGTAGAATTCTTCTGTGAACCCATCTGGCCTCGAATTCTTTATTTAGCTTCTCTTGTCTTTCTAACTTCTGGAGCCATTCTTTCTGATTCTTTTTTTGTTTGTTTGTTTGTTTGTTTTTCAAAACAGGGTTTCTCTGTGTTGCCCTGACTGTCCTGGAACTCATTCTGTAGACCAGGCTGGCCTTGAACTCAGAGATCCACCTGCCTCTGCCTCCCAAGTGCTGGATTAAAGACGTGCGCCACCACCGCCCGGCTCTCTGATTCTTTAATACAGGCATGTTATAGATTCCCCTTGGGGGGCTACTTTCTATGTGTCCCAGAGGTGTCCTGGGTGGAGTTACAGGGATTTTGGTTGATTGATTTCCTCATTGACCCCGGTACTGAGTTGTTAAATCTCCATGAGTTTGCATATTGACTAGAAATTTTTTGGTGTCAATTTTAAGTTTTATTGCATTGTGTTCTGATAGGATATGAGGAGTTATTTCCATCTTCCTAAATTTGTAAAGACCCGTTTTGTGTCCCAGATGCTGTCTACTTTAGAAAAGTTTCCAAGTCCGGCTGAGTGGAATGTGTATCCTTCCATGTTTGGGTGGAGTGTTCTGTAGACGTCTGTCTAGTCCATTTGATTTACAGTGTCAAGGAACTGTGTTTCTGTTTATTTTTTGTCCAGATGACACAATAAGGGTACTGAAATCAACTATTGATGGATTGAAGATAATTTGTCTTTAAATACAGTAGTAGAATTTTTTTTAACGAACTTGGGCACCCCAGAGCTGGGTGGACGCGTGGTTAGGGCAGTGGTGTATTCTAGGTTAAACTGTTCCTTTGAGTAGCATGAAGTGTCCTCCGTATCTCTTCTGATGTGTTCCAGTTTGATGTGTTTGGTCAGCTATTAGGGCAGTGATACCTGCTTCTCCCTGGTTCTGTATGATGGAGTACTTTGTCCATCCTTTTACTCTAAGGCAGTGCCTATCTTGAAAGCTAAGATGCATTTCTTGGCAGCAACAGATAGATGGATTTGGTGGTGGTGGGGGGGTTTTGTTCGTTTGTTTGTTTTTAAGATTTATTTATTTATTATGAGTACATTGTTACTGTCTTCAGATACACCAGAAGAAGGCATCACATCTCATTACAGGTGGTTGTGAGCCACCATGTGGCTGCTGGGAATTGAACTCAGGACCACTGGAAGAGCAGTCAGTGTTTTTTTGTTTTGTTTTGTTTTTGTTTTGTTTTTACTTTTTCGAGACAGGGTTTCTCTGTCTACCCCTGGCTATCCTGGAACTCACTCTGTAGACCAGGCTGGCCTTGAACTCAGAAATCCGCCTGCCTCTGCCTCCCAAGTGCTGGGATTAAAGGCGTGTGCCACCACCGCCCAGCCAATGTGTTTTCTGAAGAGCTGATTCCACTGGCATTTAAAGTTATTGTTGAAATGTATGTGTTAATCATGATCATGTTGATTGTTCGTGCTGTTTGTATTTAATAATTATGGAAGGAGTTGCAAGGACTTGGTGGATGTGACACTGAAGGGACCTGGATGATGGAGGGACCTGGGAGGGAGCTCCTTAGGCCCCTGCCCCACCCCAGATTATCCTCAAGGAAAGCCTGCTGAATACGGGACCACGCAGTGGCCTAATTGGCCTGGACAGGCTGTACCAGCACCTCTGAAAGCCAGGCCAGAGCAGAGGCTTCAGCCTGTCTGGAGCACAGATATGGCCCTGGCTGCCAGGCCTGCACAAAAGCCTGGGTTGCAACTGTGGTCAGCGCACCTTCTTCAGAAGTCTGTTTCTGGCAATGGTCTGTCTACTTAAAAAGGTTTTCCCCTAGGCAAATGGGAAAATGGGCAAATTTATGTTTAGATGCAGCCACTGATGGGTTCATGGGTTGATGTGTGTGTGTGTGGGGAGGGTAAGTCAGTGAGTCCTGGTGATTGTGGGGCCTCCTGTCCTCCCATCAAACAGAACCTGGAGTTTACAGGGTTTACAGTGTACTCATATATATAAAGTAGATAATTCTTTAAAAAAAAAAAAAAGAAAGAAAAGAAAAGAAAAAAATGCTTGTAGTCACCCTGTATCAGATGGAGCTCTTTGGCCTGTCACGTCTCTCTTTCTGAAGGGAGAGACTGAGCAGGGCGTGGTGGCACAATCTGTAATCCCAGCATGCAGGGAGATAGCTAAGGAAAGAAGATCACCACAAGACCCTACCTTAAAATTAAAATTAAATTAAATTAAGAAGAGAAGATGAGAAGGGATAGATGATCTCTGTGGGTATGATTGGTTAATAGTCTCATGGTGGTTTGGTATATTATTTGCAGGAACTGGAAGGTGTGTCAGCAGGGGTGGGGCCTCTGAGCAGGCAGGGGAACAGGTCTTAGGTGACTATGCCCAGGCACCAGTAGGGTCCTCCACTAAGACAGGCCACCACAGCTGTCACTCAAAGGATTCCCCGGGAGGAGGGGATAGTGCCAGGTGTCTGGTAACACAGTCCTGAGCTCAAACCTAGTAAGAAGTAACCTGAGCCAGCCGAACCATTCTAGAAAGCCACCTTGGAGAAAACAGCACAGAGGTAAGAGGTCCTGCGGTGGGGTTCCCCAAGACTGTGTGAAGAGCCTCATGAGGCCAGGATTTTGTATTTTCAGAAGCAACTCTTCCCAATTTTTCCTCCCTCCCTCCTTGCCTCCCTCCTTCCTTTCCTTTTCTCCACCACTAAGCTAAATCCCCAACCCCAGAGAAAATTTCTTTGAAAAGAAGCATCCCTTCTGCCTCCTCTCTGTAAAGGAGGAAAAGTGGGGGTTGGGGAGTGTCTTAGTCAGGGTTTCTATTCCTGCACAAACATCATGACCAAGAAGCAAGTTGGGGAGGAAAGGGTTTATTCAGCTTACTTCCACATGGCTGTTGATCACCAGAGGAAGTCAGGACTGGAACTCAAGCAGGTCAGGAAGCAGGAGCTGACGCAGAGGCCATGGAGAGATGTTCTTTGCTGGCTTGCTTCTCCTGGCTTGCTCAGCCTGCTCTCTTATAATCCCAAGACTTCCAGCCCAGGGATGGCACCACCCACAAGGGGCCTACTCCCTTGATCACTAATTGAGAAAATGCCCCACAGCTGGGTCTCATGGAGGCACTTCCCCAACTGAAGCTCCCTTTTCTGTGATAACTGCAGCCTGTGTCAAGTTGACACACAAAACCAGCCAGTACAGGGAGGGTCATTTTTTGGCTTTTTTCAGTTTCCTGGGAAGAGAGGCGGTCCAGGAGAAACATGCGGATAAGAAGAATATATCTGAACTTAAGAGCTCTCTGGGGACCAGAGTTGGAACTGACTGACAGAAAGTAGAGGAGGGAATAGGAAGGGCATGGTAAATGCAAACAGACCACCCCTGGACACCAGCCTCGTCCCGATTCAGTATCTCTTCAGCTTTGAGTGCCCAGGGCTAGAGCAGCTCCCTGCACACATGGAAGCTGACTGTGCTTGGTTCATAGAGTAGCAGTACATAGTTCACAAGACCATGTATAAGAGGTGAGAAGGTAGCCCTGTGTGTCCTCTTTGGTTTTTGTAACCCTGCTGTCCTGGACTCACTATGCAAACCAGACTGGTCTCGAACTCACAGAGATCTGCCTGTCTTTACATCCTCAGTTGGGATCAAAGGTGTGTGCTGCTGTGACAGCCTTTGTTTGTTTGTTTGTTTTGTTTTGATAGAAATGCTAGGGCTCATGCTCGCTTCTGCAGCACACATACTAAAATTGGAACGATATAGAGAAGATTAGCATGGCCCCTGTGCAAGGATGACACGAAAATTCGTGAAGCGTTCCATATTTAAGAAAGAAAGAAAGAAAGAAAGAAAGAAAGAAAGAAAGAGAAAGAAAGAAATGCATGCTAGGGCTCAGATAGGCTAAAAAGACAGCTCTAAGGACTTTTTTTAAAAAAGGATTTATTTTTATTTTATGCATATGAGTACACACTGTAGCTGTACAGATAGTTGTGAGCCTTCATCTGGTTGTTGGGAATTGACTTTAAGACCTCTGCTTGCTGGTCAGCCTTGCTTGCTCTGGCCCAAAGCAAGACTTATATTTATTATATATAAACTTATATTTATTATATATAAGTACACTGTAGCTGTCTTCAGACGCACCAGAAGAGGACGTCACATCTCATTACAGGTGGTTGTGAGCCACCATGTGGTTGCTGGGATTTGAACTCAGGACCTTCGGAAAAGCAGTCGGTGCTCTTACATGCTGAGCTATCTCACCAGCCCCTTTAAGGACTTGTTGATCTTGCAGAGACCTGAGTTCAGTTCCCAGCACCCACACTGGGCAGCTCATAACCAACTATAACTTCAGCTCCAAGGGATTCAAAGCCTCTGGTGCACATACCGCATGTGTTCATGTACACATAATTCAAAATAACAAAAATAAATCCTTTAGAAGTTGACTAAAGAGGACCATAATCCGCAGGGAATGGCAGAATGTGGGTTCACAGTTGAGTTCGTGTGGTGTCACTGAAATGGACCCTTGAAGATGATAGGGGTTTTCTGTATATTCCTGGTTGTCTGGAAGACCAGGCTGGCCTCGATCTCAGAGGTCTACCTGCCTCTGCCTCCTGAGTGCTGGGATTAAAGTTCTGTGCCATCACACCAGGCTTAAAATATTGTATTTTTAAAATTATATGTATGTCAGTACAAATGCCTGCAGAAGCCACGAGGGGGAGTCAAATTCACTAACTTTTTAAAGCTAGATTTTTGTTGTTTTAAGTGTGTGTGTGTGTGTGTGTGTGTGTGTGTGTGTACACCAGAGACTTTGGATTCCCTGGAGCTGCAGTTACAGGTGGTTGTGAGCAAGCTGTTTGACCTGGGTTCTGGGAACCAAATTCAGGACCCCTGGAAAAAGCGGTAAATGCTCTTAATTGCTAAGCTATCTCTCCAGCCCTTTAAAAGATTATCTTTATTTTATGTGTATGGCTGTTTTGCTTGCATGCATGTCCATGGACCTAGTGCATATAATGCCCTCTGAGACAAGGAGGAGTTGGATCTCCTGGAACTGGAATTACAGATGATTGTCAGTCACCATGTGGGTGCTGGGAACCAAACCTGAAGAAGCCTTTGCCAGAGCAACAAGTGCTCCTAGCTGCTGAGCCGGTGCTCCAGGCCCAACCCTTTCATAAACTTTCACTGAAGATCTAATTGCCTTCAGCTCATCCCTAGGCTAGTGACAGACTGGGATAAATGCAGCTGCTGGTGCAGCTCTGTGGCAGATGCTTGTTTTGAAAGTTGGGTTCAATCTCCAATACTGGGAGTAGACATTAGGGGAAAGGCTTAGGGAGAAAAATTCTAAGAAATTACAGAAGTTTGCAGGGATTTTTGTTTGGTCTGCTTTTGGTTTTGGTAACATGGTGCATTGGATTCACAGAGGGGGCAGTGTTCAGCAGGGTACTTGGTCTGAGTCCTGACAAAGAACTTGGAAGAGTTCTAAAGAAAGAGAGAGTCAAAATGCTGCCCAGTGGGACACAGGAAGCAAGGTAAGAGATCAGAGGAAAATCCTTGGTCCCTGGAGATCAGAGGTAGAGCCAAATTTCCCTCGAGGGATCCTACTGGAGGGGTAGAGAGCTAAGGCTGACCTGTTGACCCCTCTGTTTCTGGTATCAACCCCGGGTCTTCCCCTATCCCTGAGGACAGCCACTAGAAGCTTGAGACTCTGCTCAAACCCCCAACCTGCAGGAAGAAAAAGGAGAAAAAGAAGAGGCTGCAAGAAGAAGCCAAGATCCAGAGCCTCACCAGGGCTGGCCACAGGGCCTTGCATGCTGCTCAGATTCAGGAGGCCTTGGACAGCTTCCAGAAGGCCTTTCTGCGGGCCTCCAAGGCCCCATCAACCAGAGATAGCCCTGTTCTTCAAGCCTGTGCCTTTAACCTCGGGGCTGCCTATGTGGAGACTGGAGACCCAGCCACAGGTCTTGAGCTACTTCTGAGAGCCCACCCTGAAGAGAAGTCTCAACGCTGGTGTCATGGTGACCAGAGTTTCAATGTGGCTTTGGCCTATCATGCCCTTGGTGACCTGACTCAAGCCTTGGACTGGTACCACAGGGCTCTGGTCCACTACCAGCCACAGGGCTACCACGGGGAAGCACAGGCAAAAATAGGAGCCTGCTACCAGGCCCTGGGATGGCCTAAGCAAGCAGCCTGCAGTTTACAGGAAGCAAGCCGGGCCTATGCCCATGCAGGCCAGCTCTGGGATGCAGCCCTGGCTCAGGTGGCTGCCGTGAGATGTATGTTGAGCAGTCGGCAGTATGGACTAAGTGATGTGCTGCAGGCTCTGGAGGAGAGCCGTAAGCTTGCTGATGCTGACTGCAGCACTGATCAGGGACTGCTGGGTGAGCCTTAGTAAACAAGGTGTGGGCTCTAAAGAGGTGCTAAACCTAGGCTTGGTGGTGTCCTGAGGGCTGGGGAACCTGGAGGAGTGGGTCAGGGGCTATACCTGTACAGCCTTAGCTATGGTTCATCTGACTACTGTCAGTGACTTTGGTTCTGTTCTCCAGGGCCATTCTACAATGATCTAGGCATGGGTTACTTCCAGCTCCAACTGTTCCCCCTGGCAGTAGAAGCCTTCCTGCAGGCCCTACCCCTGTGTCGACAGCCAGCAGAGCAGGCTACAGTGCTTCAAAACCTTGGAATGACCCACAATGTCCTTGGCAACTATTGGGAGGCCCGGGAGTTTCACCAGAAGGCTGCTAATCTGCATGGTGGGTTCCAGGAACTGGGGACTGGGGCCAAGACTAAAGGATTAAAAAGAGGTTTCAGGCCTGGGGAGGGTATATAGGCATAGACATATATGTCTTAGTTAGGTTTTTACTGCTGTGAACAGACACCATGACCAAGGCAAGTTTATAAATGACAACATTTAATTGGGGCTGGCTTACAGGTTCAGGGGTTCCGTCCATTGTCATTAAGGTAGGAGCATGACAGCATGCAGGCAGACATGGTACAGGAGGAGCTGAGAGTTCTACATCTTCATCCAAAAGAAGCCAGGAACAGATTGGGCATCCTCAGGCAGCTAAGAGAAAGATTTCTGAGCCCACCCCCACCGTGGCACACTTCTTCCAACAAGGCCACATCTTCTAACAGTGCCACTCCCTGGGACAAGCGTATGCAAACCATCACAATATACATATACATTACATGTGTGTGAATACATACATACATACATACATACATACATACACATATACCTGGAGTGCTTGCCTATCGTACACAAAGCCCTGGTTTGGTTCCCAGCACCACATAAACCAAGTGTAGTGGTGCTCATCTGCAATCTCAGCGCTTAGTCTATAGAGGCAAGAGAATCAGAAGTTTTAAGTTTTCCTTGGCTACATACCAAATTCCAGGCCAGCTTGAGTTACATGGTATCCTGTCAAAAAAGAAAAAGAATAAAATGTTTCCTTTAATCCTAGCACTCGGGAGGCAGAGGCAGGCAGATTTCTGAGTTCCAGGCCAGCCTGGTCTACAGAGTGAGTTCCAGGACAGCCAGGGCTACACAGAGAAACCCTGTCTTGAAAAAAAAAAAAACCAAAAAACAAACAAACAAACAAACAAACAAACAAAAAAGAATAAAATGTTTCCAATGAACCTAGCAGTGCCCCAAGGGTTGGGAGGGGACAAAGGAGCCTGGGTCCTGACCTGCACAGCTCTGCACCCGGAGCCCTGGCTGGCTGGATCTCTGGAACCAGTTATTGGCCTGGGACTATCTGAAATGGGAGAACCAGACAGAGCAGAAGGTAGTGGGCTCAGTAGCCTGGGGCTGGAGGTTGGGAGGCCAGAGGTGCTGTTCTGAGTCTCCTCCTTCAGCAGCAAACCACTTCACCTTTGAGCTTCAGTTTCCAAACATAAAGACGGCGCTATGAGGGGCAGATGAGGTGGCTCTGCAGGTAAGGGTACTTGCTGCCCAAGCATGCCGGCCCGAGTTCACTTCCCAGAACCCATGTGGATGAAGGAAAGCACCTATTCTGGCAAGTGGTCCTCTGACTCCCATCTGTGCACAGCCATATACCTACAGAAATAAATATGAAAAAAAAAAATAGAACAAAGTACTTGCCTGACATATACAAGGCTCTAGATTGCATTCCCAGCACTACACAAACACACAAAAAATTAAAACATGGCATCCAATCACACAAGTGGAACTGTAACTATGACCTGGGTACCTAGCCCCTAAATAGTTTTTTTTCTGATTTGTTTGTTTGGTTGGTTGGTTTTTTGAGACAGAGTTTCTCTGTATAGCCCTGGCTGTCCTGTAGACCAGGCTGGCCTCAAACTCAGAAATCCGCCTGCCTCTGCCTCCCAAGTGTTGGGATTAAAGGTGTGTGCCACCGCTAGTTTTTGTTTGTTTGTTTGTTTGTTTGTTTGTTTTAACCTCCCAGTATGGTGGTGCACACCTTTGATCCCAGCACTCTATAGTAGAGACAGATCTCTGAATTTTATTTTATTTTATTTTTTGCCTCAACCTATTAACATAGCCTTTACTGACTCATGGGTCCCAACTTGCTAGGGAGGTACTTGGAGTAAAATGAGATGAGAGGCTCAACCTGGATAGCTTCGGTTTTCGTGGGTCCCCTAGAGGCACTGAGGCTGGGCTTTGGGACTCCTAGGACCATCCCTTGCTGAGAGTCTCAGTGCCCCAGCATCCAAGTCCCTATTCATACGGACCTGTTCTGATTTCAGGCGCTGTGGGCCAGCGGTGGGAGCAAGGTCGCAGCTTTAGCGGCCTGGCATTTTCGCTGAGCCAGCTGGGGGACCATAGGGCTGCCTGGGACAGCTATTTGCATGCCCTTCAGGCTGCCCAAGACACTGGTAAGAATAATAGGATTAGCTTGGAACTCAGGGAGGGGGACGCAAAGACCGGGGGTACACAATGCCGGAAGGGTCTGTGGAACAGGGACCATGAGAAGATCTTTCAAGCTCTCTTCCTTAGGGGACATGAAGGGACAGTGGCAGGCGTGTGAGGGCCTTGGGGCAGCTGCAGCCAGACTGGGTCAACATGACCAGGCCTTGAAATACTATAAGGAAGCGCTGGCCCTGTGTCAGGTGAGACCTGCCATGATGGCCTCTGACTTCTGCCTTCCCCTCCTCTAGAAGCCTTCTCTGGCTAGTACTTCTGGTCTTGCTCCTTGCTCCTACCATGTATTTACTGATTAGAAACACCACGCCAGGTCCAGGGCTGTTACCTGGAGGAAAAGGCAGTCTGCCTACAGTTTTGCGCTCAGTGGCATGGTGGCATGGTGGCGGGGCATAAAGAGCGGGAGCCAGACTTCTTGCTCTTTCTTTCTGTCCCTTTCCTATTTTTGCAGACGGCATAGCTCAGTCCACACTCATTCCACGCCGTCCCCTTCTCCCCAGCACGAACCAGGTTCTGTACGAGAGCGGCTTGTGGCCAAACTAGCAGATGCCGTGCGGACCTTCGTGGCTCAGGAGAAGCTAACCCAGACTCATTTCCTGGTAGTATGACACCTAAGACCAGGAGGTGGGGGTGGGGACAAGATGCCCCAGAAAGGATGTTCTCAAGAATGCCATACTTAACCACCCCCCGGGCTTGCATGAGGGATATATGTATATCAGGTTGTAGGGGGGTGGGGCAGGGAGGCGGACGGAGATTGTGACATATCTTTTTGTACACGGGCTGTTTCTCAGGACTTTAGCTGAGGTCACAAGCCCCACTGGGTTAAGGCCAAGGCCTTTCAGCCATTTGTATGAAGAGTTGGGAGGCTGTTCTTGGGTGCAATTCCCTAAATGGCCACAGGATGGGGGTGGTGCTCCAAGAAAACTCCAGGAGCTGTCTCTTTGGTAGGGTTTCTATGGGTCCCCTTGGACTCTAGCGCTAGCTCATTTTGCTTCCCAGTGTATCTCTCCAGGGGTCAGGGGGCCTCCAAATGCTTTCCTCTATAGGAAATATCCTCTCACTCCAAGAATTGAAACGTATGCTTTACTATAGGGAGTTAATGGGTTGAGTGCACTCTTGTTTTAAAGCCCAGGACACTGTATAATCTTCAAATACAGTTAAATTCACCTGAAGCAGAGAAGGTATAGTTCAGTTGTAGAATGCTTACCCAGCATATGTAAGACTGAAGGTTCAGTTACCATGCCAGGGTGGGGTAGGGGTAGTTATCCTGGAACAGGTAGGGGGTTGAATTAAAAGTCCAAAGTCTTAGGCCTCAGCCAAGGCCTTCCACTAACCCTCACAATACACAGAGGCTTTGGGCATCGCATGATAATGGTCAAGCTATGCTTGGGTCTACAAGCCTGATTTCTTTCTTTTTTTTTTTTTTAGTGTTTCAAGATAGGGTTTCTCTGTGTAGCCCTGGCTGTCCTGGAGCTCACTTTGTAGACCAGGCTAGCCTCAAACTCAGAAATCCGTCTTGCTTCTGTCTCCCAAGTGCTAGGATTAAAGGCGTGTGCCACCACTGCCCATACAAGCCTGATTTCTGATCTAAAATTTAGTAGGTGGACATTTAGAGAGCAAAGGGCCGTACTTCAGAATCTGAGTCTCAGAAACCCCCCTGGGCTGTCTCCAGCACGTGAGTCTGTGTCGGGACACTGTGGCTCCCTGAAGGTAGCTGGAAGGGTGGTGATAGCCAGTGGGTTTCCCTCATGCTGTGTTCTGTACATCCACCAGCCCTCCACTCCTGGAAAGCTCCAGACTTCATGGAAGGCCTCCCTAGAGGCCAAGACCTCAGCCAGGGTACAAAGTAGTGCAGAAGATGCCCAGGACAGGTGAGCTAAGCAGTCCTGACATGGTAGAAGAGGGTTTGCTGGCCGGGGAGTGGGGAGCTCTCCCCCCAGGGGTATCCCACAGCCCAGCCACATTGAATTCTCTGTCGCTGAAGACCTTTTAGTCGGTGGGAAGGGGAAGAGTCAGAAGGCTGTGAGAAGAAAATGATGGAGGGGTTGGAGACCATGAACACTGCGTTAGGACCTCAGAGACAGAACCGTAAGTGGAAAGGGGGAGGGGGGATCACGCCCCACTCTGCAGTCAGAACCCTCATCTCACCTTCCTGGTTGCCCCCCTCCATGCCTGCCACCCACCCCTGGCTCCCCCTGCCTGCAGCAGTTTCCCCACATTTCTGCTTATCTCATGGGAGCCTGGCCCATTTCCTCCAAGGCCTTCCCAGATGTGTGTGTTGTCTCCTGTTCCCTAGCTCTCATTTCCTAGCATCTTAAACTTTGTATCTTAGAGCCCAGGGTGTGTGGAGAGCCGGCTCCATGTCAGGCACCCTGTTAGGCTTTACCACTAACTAGACTGTCCCTTGAAGCTCTCGAGCTCATAGAGCTGAAGGCCTTGCTATTTGGTGAGCTGGCTTAGATTCCTGATGTGTTTCTCGTGTGTTTCCTTCTAGGGAGTCATTCCTCCATCATTAGGGGATTCGTGTTTACCAAGCATCTTCCGTGAAGTAACCAATACATAACTAGATATCCACCCCACTGTCCCCACCCCTGCTCTTCTTTCCCACTGTGAAGTCCTGGCTATAAGAAGGCCTGTGATAAGTGTATCCAATCCCCTCCATGCAGGCTCAGGAGCCGCAGCCCATCTTACAGCTGGAGGCCCAAGTCCCAGTGGGGTACAATATCCCTTCATCATAGCACCCAACAAGCTCCAAGTCAACAGGTAGATCCTAGAGGAGGGGTGGGGGCCTGAAGGATGGGCAGCATGAGTGAGAGCAGTAGCTTGTGGTATTTTTAGCTGGGCATGGCCACTATTAGGCTGAGGGAAGAAAACATCTAAGGCTCAGCATTATCCCAGGCTCCTGCAAGGCCTGTCTGCAAGGCTTTAGAAGAGCAGAGTCCTAAAGAAAACAGGGATGAGAAGCTGCAGCCAGGGAGGCGGCCTCCTGTGCTTCTGCAGTTGCCCCACAGCAACCCCTCTGCCTCCTTTAGGTCATCCCTATGGAACAAGGAAGCCCTCGGCAGGAACTTCCAGAGGACTCGCATCCAGTCTGGCCTCTGCACCATCATGTGACCTATACTAGCTGCCTCCTGGAAAGCTCCAGACTTCATGGAAGGCCTCCCTAGAGGCCAAGACCTCAGGAACTTCCCAATAGATGCACTTAGGGGCTTTGGGGGAAGAGCTTCTTTAGAGGGCATGGACGTGGTGCTTTTAGATTGGTCAAGGGCTCTGCTGGCTTGGCATAGAGAGTCTCTTTGCTCTTCTTTGGGGGGACTTTAACTCAGTAGACAAAAGAAAACTGGGAAATGCACAGTGAGCACTGATCCTTGCTTTTCTGGTTTAGGATGTCATGACTGTTAAAGCTTTTGCTAGTTCTACAAATGACTTCCTGGCTCAGATGACTTTGGGACCACTGAGCTTCTCCATGTTCCCCTTTCACATTGGAGACTTGAATGTCATACAACAGAGGATAAGAGAGAGCAAACACTCTAGTTACTGTCCCCCATGAATACCTGAGGTCACACAACAACAATAATGATGGTGCTACATTTTTTTGAGCATGCTTCATACCCTGAACACTTACAAGTATTTCCTTACAGGAGTGCAGTCGGAAAAGGGATTGCCGGGCATGGTGACACAGGAAGATCATAGCTTCAAGGCCAGCCTGAGCTACATAGCAAGACTATCTCAAAAAAAAAAAAAAAAAAAAAAAAAAAAAAACAAAAAAAAAAAAAACCACACATAACAACTAGGGAGGCCAAGACTGGCAGGTCTCTGTGAGTTTTAGTCTAGCCTGGTCTACATAGCAAATTCAAGCTAGTCATGGCTATATAGTGAGACATTAGCTCAAACAAACAAACAAACAACCCAAAAAACAAAAACAAAAATCCAACAATGAAACCAAGACGAGGAAGAGAAAACTCAGAGGTGAAATGGGTTTAAGATTCAGTCACTCATGCTCGCTTCGGCAGCACATATACTAAAATTGGAACGATACAGAGAAGATTAGCATGGCCCCTGCGCAAGGATGACATGCAAATTCGTGAAGCGTTCCATATTTAAAAAAAAAAAAAGATTCAGTCACCCAACAGGACCAGGAGGTAGAACTGGGCGACACAGGCCTCAGTGCAGCCCCACCCCCACCCTACTCCCACCTGAGCTGGCCAGCAGTGTGCTGTGATTTAGTACAAATGTGAATCTGAGACCTGAGTGTCAAAAG
The DNA here is from genome assembly GCA_019843815.1 of Montemys delectorum. NCBI lineage: Eukaryota > Metazoa > Chordata > Mammalia > Rodentia > Muridae > Montemys > Montemys delectorum. The sequence goes on from JADRCD010218997.1 coordinate 13,939, forward strand.
AAACATTGTTTCTATCAAGTTGAGCTGGATCTTTAACAGACTCATGCAAATTAGGTCATTTAGGGGTTGTTTCTGTTTATTTTGCTTGGGGGGGGGGGGGGCATAACAGGGCATCGTGTGCTAAGCAAACACCAGGCCAAGGTTAGTCACTTAGAAAGCTGTCAGTAAATACAAGCAAGGGGAGTTTTACAAAGTGGCCCAAATCTTAAGATTCTAGAGTAATCTGGCACTCTCTTTGCTTTGGATGTTCATGGGCTGATTCCCTTTAAGGAAGCAAACTGACACAGGAGCGATGACGATGACGCAGGAGTTAAGAAAGCTGGCTGCATTTCTAGAAGACCTGGGCTCATTCTTCAGCATTTACAGGGCAGCTCACAACTGTCTGTAACTCCAAAGGATCCTGATAAACCTCACATAAACACACATGTAGGCAAAATGCCAATGCATATAAAATAAAAATGAATCAATCATAAAAATGCAAACTAGGAGCTGGAGAGATGGCTTGGTGATTAAAGAGCACGGACTGCTCTTTCAGAGTTCAATTCCCAGCAACCACATGGTGGCTCACAACCATCTGTAATGGGATCCGATGCCCTCTTCTGGTGTGTCTGAAGACAGCGACAATGTACTCATCATATATATAAAATAAATTAATAAAATGTTTAAGAATGCAAACTGGGGCTGGGAAGTGTGAGATGGTTAAGAGCATTTGTTCTTCTAAAGGACCGGCCTCAATTCTCAGCACCCACATAGTGACTCACAACTGTTCATAACTCAAGTTCCAGTGGATCCAGGCCTTCTTGAGACCTCTGAGGGCATCAGGCATACACAAACATACACACAGGCAAAACACTCATACACATAAAATAAATCTAAAAAATTTTTTTAAAGAAGCAAACTGTAAATTGTGGGTGATAGGTAACTGTTAAGGTTTCTACAAAAACAAAACAAAACAAAACAAAACATGTGGAATCTAGCCAGGTGGTAGTGGTGCACAATTTTAATCTCAGCACTCCAGAGGCAGAGCCAAGAGGATTTCTGAATTCGAGGTCAGCCTGGTCTACAGAGTGAGTTCCAGGAGAGCCAGCTATACAGAGATACCCTGTCTCAGAAACAAACAAACACAAATCCACTCATTGGCCCCAATTCAGAAAAAGACCCTCGCCCCGTGTTGATAAGTAGTAAGTGAGTGTACTTTATTTTAGGCTGCAGTAAACATAATTTACTTCTGATCATGTTAAAATCAGAAGTAAATTATGAAATGATTAAAAAAGTGTAGGAGAGAAAAAACTCAATCCCACTGTCTCATGCTTTCTAACCATGCCCTGAGATTTAAATAGACTGAGTCTATTTAAGGAGGCTGGGAATGTAACACTGTGAGACATGAATCTGGTTAATATGGCCAGGAGTATATAGCTCTGTTGTCCAGAACTTGTCTACCAATCAAGAAGCTTAGAATTCCATCTCCAGCATTGTGCAAAAGAGAGGGAGTGAGGAAGGAGTGGGAAAATGATCAGTTTTACAGAGAAAAAAACCACATTTATCTTTTTTTTTTTTTTTAACTTGAAACAGGCATGTAACTGTGGGTGTCCTGGAACTAACAATGTAGACCAAGCTGGCCTTGAACTCACAAAGATCTGCTTCTGCCTCCTGAGTGCTGGGATTAAAGGCGTCTGTCATCACGTCCAGCTTCCTTCCTTTCTTTTTTTTTCCTTCCTTTCTTTTTTTGATTCATACAGTCTATTCTAACCATGGATTTTCATCTCCCATCTCCCAGATCCTCCTTACCTATCCGACTCTGCTCCTTCTTTCTCTCAAACAGGCAAATAAAAAAAAGAAAGAAAGAAAGCAATAAAAGCTGGAGGAGTTAGAAAAGGGACTGAAGGAGCTGAAGGGGTTTGCAGCCCCATAGGAAGAACAACAGTACGACCCAGCCAGTACCCCAGAGCTCCCAGGGACTAAACCACCAACCAAAGAGTACACATGGAGGGACCCATGGCTCCAGCTGCATATGTAGCAGAGGATGGCCTTGTTGGATATCAATGTTGGAGGAGAGGCCCTTGGTCCTGTGAAGGCTCAATGTCCCAGTGTAGGGGAATGCCAGGGTGGGGAGGCAGGAGTGGGTGGGTGGTTGGGGCACACCCTCATAGAAGCGGGGGTGGGGGTGGGGGTGGGATAGGAAAAGGAATAACATGTGAAAGGTAAATAATTCTGAGTTCAAGGACAGCCTGATCTACAGAGTGAGTTCCAGGACAGCCAGGGCTACACAGAGAAATCCTGTCTCAAAAAAACCAAAACCCAAAAATCAAACAAAAAAAAAAAGAAATGTAAATAAATAAAATCTCCAATAAAAAAACAGTAAAAACAAAACAAAGCAACACATACATGCACATGAGCCCCATAAACATACAAAACTGGAATCCATAACTTACAAGCAAAAAAGTCCAGCAAGATGAAAAAAATGCCCAAACAAAGAACGAGAGGAAGTCAACAAAATGCCATTGAGTTTGTTTTATGTTGGTCATCTACTGCTGGGCCTGGGGCCTACTGATCAGTGTGGTTTGTAGACCCCTCGAGACTTCACTGGAAAAAGCTAATTTTTGCTTTGTAGATGGTTGTCAATCAGAGATAACTTCTCGATTAGGGAGGGTCGTGTCCTCTTCCCCTCTCAGGCCTTGGAGCCTGTCTGGCTTGAACCTGTGCAGCCCTGTGCGTGCTACCATAGTTTCTGTGAGTTCACATGTGCACCAGCCCTGCCTTGTCTGGAAGACACTGTGTCCTTTGTTGTCAGAAACTCTGACTCCTACAATCTTTCTGCATAGCTTGCTCAGACCTGTGAGGGGTTTAATGAAAATATCTTATTTAGAACTGGGTGTTCCATTGTGTCTCACTCTGTACACTGCACAGTTGTGATCTCTGTGTCAGTTCCCATCTACTACAAGCAGAACCTTCTCTGGTGATAACTGAGCAAGACACTATCTATGGCCACAGCAGAATGTCATTAGGAGTCATTTTATTGTTGTGCTTCTTAAACTGTCTAATAGTATTTGGTTTTCTCCTAAGGCTATGGCCTATCTAGTCTCAGGTTCTGGGCCACCTGAGCAATGTCAGGCATGGGTTCTGTATCATATAGTAGGCCTTAAATCCAATCAGATAGTGGTTGGTTACTCCCTCAGTGCTGTTCCACTAGCACCATGCAGCCAGGTCAGCATGATAGATAGCAGGTTTTGTAGCTGCTTGGTGGTTACCTTTCTCCGGCAGCATGAAGAGTGCCTTCCAGTACCATAAACACTAGGGAGTAGGGATGAAAGCTCTAGTTGTCCTTCCTATATTCTCTCCCTTACCCCGTCTTCTTTCCTGTTTAATCCTATTCCTGTCTCTCCCTAGTCTCTCTAAATATATATTCTATTTCCCTGCCCTTGGGAGATCCATCCAAGAGGATCCTCCTCTCCTGCCTAATTCCTTGCTCTCTTTATAACCTCTGGTTACACTGATATATCTATTGAAGGCATAAAGGCTAATAACTGTATATAAGAGAATACATACCATATTTATCTTTTGGGGACCTGGGTTACCTCCATTAGCATTATTTTTTCTAGCTCTGTCCATTTTCCTGCAAATTTCACATTTTAACAGCTGAATAATATTTCATTGTGTTAATGTACCATATTTTCATAATCCATTTATTTGTTGATGGAAATCTAGGCTGTTTTCCAATTTCTGGCTAATATAAGTAGACCAGCAATGAACATAGATGAGCAAGTGTCTCTTTGGGAGGATGCAGAGCCCTTTGGATAGATACTAGAGAGTGGTATAGTGGTATGGTGATTTCTATATCTCTATCAGTGCCACACTGATTTCTATAGTTACAAGTTTGCACTCTGACCAGCGATGAGATGAATGAGCGTCAGGATGAGTGAAGGGATTCTAGGTGTTGGTGTCTATTGTTATCTTTGTTGGGCAGGTGTTCTAGTCCTTTATTTCTTTATTTTTATTTTTTACTTTTTAGAGACAGGGTTTCTCTGTGTAGTCCTGGCTGTCCTGGAACTCACTCTATAAGCCGAGCTGGCCTTGAATTCACATAGATCTGTCTCCTTTAAGTGCTGGGATTAATGGTATGTGTTACCATGCCTGGATCATTATTATTATTATTATTATTATTATTATTATTAATGAATGTGAATGCATCTGTGTGTTGTTATATGCATATGAGAGAAAGTGCCCAAAGGCCAGAGGTGTCAGATTTCCTGGAGCCACACACAGTTGTGAGCCACCTGATATGAGTTCTGGGAAGGAGCTTGGCTCCTCTGCAGAAGCAGTAAGTGTTCTTAACAGTTGACACATCTCTGCAGCCCTGACTCTGACATTAACATGGGGTTTCCACCTCATAGCTGCAGGGACTGGGGAAGTAGCTCAGCCATAAAGAGCTTGACTAGCATACACAAGGCTATCAAGGGAAGAAGGAAAAGGCTGCTCCAAGAGCCAGCTTATTTTTTGCCAACTTGAAACAAGCTAGAGTTATCTGAAAGGAGGGGACCTCAACAGAAAATGCCTCCGTAAGATCCAGCCTCGGGGTATTTCCTTAATTAGCCATGGGGGCATACCTAGCCCATTGTGGGTGATGCCATGCTCTGCCGTCAAGCATCATGCCTTCAATCCAGCCCAGTAATAAGAAAGGAAGTGAAGGACCTCTTTTAAAAGTACACTGTGCCAGGCATAGTAGTGCATTCCTTTAATCTCAGCACTTGGAAGGCAGAGGGAGATAGATCTCTATGAGTTCAAGGCCAGCCTGGTCTACAGAGTGAGTTCCAAGACAGCCAGAGATCATGGTAAGACCCTGTCTCAAAAACAAACAAAACACACCCCTCCAAAACAGTACTCTACGGAGTGGCTCTATATCTCTGCCTGTATGTCTATCCATATCATTTCTGTTCATTAGTGGTCAACACTTAATTACATGGCCACTCTTACTGGCTGGAAGGAGACTAGAGAATGCTGGGTTTTGCTGTGCAGTCCCACAAAGAAATGAAAATCAGGATCTGCTAGGAAAGGAGAATGGGTTTTGAGGAGCAAATGATGGTGTCTGCTACACAAGAATGTTGCTGTTACGTCAGGCCCCTAAGCAACCTCCATTGCCTTACCCGTTTATGTGATTGAATATCCTTATGTATGATAGGCTAAAAATACATTATGGGTTTGGCAGAATTAAAATGGAACATAGATGCAAAATCTCTGGGACTCAATTCATGTGACTCTTGCTTGGATTCGAAACCATTCCTCAAGGAAAACTCGAAAGGTTGCATGGCAACAACAAAGGGAATTGGTACTCAGAGGTGGCCTTTGTGAAAACAGCTCTCATTGGCTGTCTCCTAAGTTCTGTGGATGGGATATTTTTTTGTATTGTTCTATAGTTACAGCCCATCAGAATGAAATCAGGGGGGATAAACCATTATTTATAACTTTCTGCAACAAGATAAATTGCAGAAGGCTGGAAGGTCAGCCTGCTGAGATCCTAGCTTCACCACCAACCATCACTATCACTGGGCAGGTCCTCCTCCTCTTCTTCTTCTTCTTCTTCTTCTTCTTCTTCTTCTTCTTCTTCTTC
>JADRCD010218997.1:19553-30046 GCA_019843815.1 Montemys delectorum
TCTTCTTCTTCTTCTTCTTCTTCTTCTTCTTCTTCTTCTTCTTCTTCTTCTTCTCCTCCACCTCCTCCTCCTCCTCCTCCTCCTCCTCTTCCTCCTTCTCCTCCTCTTTTTATTAACCTTTGAAACTGAAATAATAAGGTTGCTATGAAATGAGGTGGTTCATGTTAGCACCTGGCCCGTGTAAGTGCTTGACATATTTTCTATGCCAAATAAACATGTTTCACATTGTGTTTTAGAAATGAATATTCAGAATCAATAAACTTAAAGCCAGCCAAAGCGGCCCAGACCCGGAATCTCAACCGGAGGATCAGGCATTTAAAGCCCTCTTTGGCAGCATAAGATTCAGGGGAGCCTAGGCCACATGAGACTGCTTGTAGCTCCGGGGATCTGACACCTCTGGATCCTGAGGGCACCTGAGGTCATGTACACATACCCATACTCTGAAACAATTAAAAACAAAACCAGCTGACCAAAAATTAACTAACTAACTAAATATTTTCCAGGAAATCAGTAAGCAGTCTTGGGTAACTTGCACAAGTGAAGCCACTCACATGCTAGTGAAATCAGAAAATAAAGCTAGTAAGGTCCTGAATAAGATTATGGAACCTTGGACTCGAAGTACAATTACCCGAGTAATCCAGAGTTCCTGCCACTCTCATAGCCTTAAAAGTTCCATTTCCTACAACAAATAAGTAAAACAGACAGGGCAGAGGCCCACAAAACCACTCGGAGGGCAAGGGCACTGGCTGCCAAGACTGAAAACCTGTGATTGATCCTCCGATCTTACTTTGTGGGAAGGAGAGATCGGACGCACAGAAATTGTCCTCTGACCTCTATATGTGCAACAGGGCACGTGCACGCCTCCTCCCTCCAGCCCTTGTATTTTAAAAACTTAAAAACAGACGAACAAACAAATGCAGGGACAGCGGGAGGTCAAAGATATTCCCTAGAAGAGCTAATAATTCTCTTATAATTAAAAGAGCTGAGCATGATGCATGCTTGCAATCACACCTTTCAGCAAGGAGGCTGAAGGCAATAGAACTGCTTCGAGATAGAGGCCAGCCAGGACTATGTCGGAAGCGAAGCACATCTGTATGGAACTCGGCCACGCTGGGGAAAGGTGAGAACGCAGGCCGGAACGAAGGTGCGCGGAACGCCTGATAGTCCAGGGCTAGGAACAGACGGTTCGAATTGCTACGGGCGCTGGGGTGGGACGGGCCCCGCGCATGCGCCGTGCGGGCGGCGCGCTGCGAGTCGAATGTCCGGGGTACGGACGCTGCTGGGGCTGGGGCTGCTGGTTGCTGGCTCGCGCCTGCCACGGCTCGCAAGCCAGCAGAGTGTGTGCCGTGCAGGGCCCATCTGGTGGGGAACTCAGCGCCGGGGCTCGGAGACCATGGCGAGCGCGGCGGTGAAGTACCTGAGGTACGGCCGGCCGTGCTCTCCCGCGGGGGCGGGGCGGGGCAGGCCGCGGCCCCGGCATCCCAGGGGCGGACTCAGGCCAGGACTTCCCTCAGCCAGGAGGAGGCTCAGGCCGTGGACGAAGAGCTTTTTAACGAATACCAGTTCAGCGTGGATCAACTCATGGAGCTGGCCGGGTTGAGCTGTGCCACGGCCATTGCCAAGGTATGTGGCACAGCGAGAAGCCTTTGTGGGGAGCGGGATGGGGAAGTCCCGGGCGGTGGAGCACACGGCGGTGACTGCCCGACCCTTTGCACTTTTTGCACTTCTGCCTTCAGGCTTATCCCCCCACGTCTATGTCCAAGAGTCCCCCGACTGTCTTGGTCATCTGTGGCCCCGGAAATAACGGAGGGGATGGGCTGGTCTGTGCACGACACCTCAAACTTTTTGTGAGTATGTGAACGGAGCTTTTGTGGCAAGGTATAAGAATTCGGGATCGGAGATTAAATGGCTACTTTCCTTCTCAACTAGGGTTACCAGCCAACTATCTATTACCCCAAAAGACCTAACAAACCACTCTTCACTGGGCTGGTGACTCAGTGTCAGAAAATGGACATTCCTTTCCTTGGTGAAATGCCCCCAGAGGTAGGTGGGTAGATGCCTCATCTCTCCAGTAAGTACTGCCCTGACCTTCCCTTTCCCTTCCCTTTCAGACCAAGCTGGCCTGCCTAGTGTCTGTCTGCCCTAAAAAGTGCTCTCTGAATAAAAGTGGTGTAAGAAGCCCCTCCATATTGTGTGCTCCACGGCTTTCCAACACTACCAACTCCAGACACTCCTATTCTGCAGCCAAACACCTCCCACAACATGCACCTAACAGTAATCTGGCCCTCAGGGCCTCATTCTGAACCTTTTCTGTAGATGCATGGATTAAAGGGTGAGAAATCAGAAATTACAAAAAACAAAAACAAAAAAAACCCCAAAAACCACCCAAGTTCTTCTATGGCTGAGGATACTGACATGCAGAACTAGTCCTTCTGGCTTCCAGCCTCAGGAAGCCTGAGACTGGCTGCCAGCCCCACTCACCAGTGACAGGCAGGTACTCAGAACAGGGAAAAAAAAAAAAAAAAAAAAAATGCCTGGATTCAGACTGGCCTGAATGAGCAACTCTTTTTTTCTGTGCCTTAGGAACCATTTTTATCCATGCTTCTGTGGTCAGTGGGTGCAGGGACAGCCCTCCCTATGTGACAACAGCTCCTGACACTCTTTCTTCTTCCCGCACCCTCCCAGCCCATGATGGTTGATGAGCTGTATGAGCTGGTGGTGGATGCCATCTTCGGCTTCAGTTTCAAGGGTGATGTTCGGGAGCCATTCCACAGTATCCTGAGTGTCATGAGTGGACTTACTGTGCCCATTGCTAGCATCGACATTCCCTCAGGTGCTGAGACTCAGGTGGCTGGGGGACTTGTACTCAAACTTGGGTAAGGCTGGTACCCAGGGGACCGTCCCACATTAGGGCTGGGGAGCAAAGGTCATGCTGGCTGGCCCTGTGGGAACCAGAGCCCCATAGTACATGGGACTGAGAGTTCAAGTGGGGACTGAGGGGTTTCCCTCTGCCTCAGGGCCAGGCCTTCTGTGCTTGCTTATACTACTTTCTCTCTTCAGGATGGGATGTAGAGAAGGGAAACCCTAATGGAATCCAACCAGACTTACTCATCTCACTGACAGCACCCAAGAAGTCTGCAACCCACTTTACTGGCCGATATCATTACCTTGGGGGTCGTTTTGTACCACCTGCTCTAGAGAAGAAGTACCAACTGAACCTGCCATCCTACCCTGACACAGAGTGTGTCTACCGTCTACAGTAAGGGATGTGGGTAGTCAGGTTTCTCAATAAAGACTTGGTACCTTCTGTCTTGAAACTGGAGTCTTCTGGCTTTAATAATTATCAGTGGGTAACTCATAATAAATCAGGTGTGATATCTTTCACCCAGGAATGACTCTTACTTATTTTTAATACATAGAGAGGTAATAAACTAATTCAGCTTAGCATTGTAGCAAGACCTCCAGAGGTTAACAGAATTCCTTCAAGTCTCCAAGTACCACCTAATTTGTGTTCAGTCCTTCTCATCCTGGGAGTGGTGACGTCAACTGGGAATGACCTATAAGCTTGGGGCCCAAGCTCTCTTTTAACCATGACTAGAAATAGGCAGTATGGGAAGGTAACCCAACCCATACATATAAATGAGTGTTTTTCTTAATCTTCATGGCATTTAAAATGAAGACATTTTGCAGGGCATGACAATGCATGGATTTCTTGAGTCCTAGGAAAGCCAGAGCTATATTAGAGAAACCCAGCCTCAAAAACAAAACAAACATATCATGTAAGTCTACATTTTCAGACTTTTAGAAGAGACATTCCAAATATTCTTCCATCCTGATTCCTCTTCCCACCATCCTTTAGCTGGTGAGCTGCTGGGCACCACGTTTATACTTTTTGGACAGGAAGTTTTTCACAGGGGAACACGTCCACCCACTCAGCTAGCATAGAATGCTTTGGCTCTCCTCAGCAGACTGGTACTCCAGAGCTGCTTGCAGAGGAGTGTGCAGAAACCCTGCCCCAAAGCAGGCTACCCCTGAAAAGGAGTCAGCTGAGATCCACTTTAGACCCTCAGTCCCTCTTCCGCTTCTTCTTTTTGGCTCTCTTCTCTGGGTATGGCTGACTTCTTTCACCTTCATCCTCTGCTTCCCAAGTCCTGCCATCATCTTTATTGCTTACATCCAAGACCTCCTCACAGCACTGCTGTCTTTTCCTTTTGTCTTTTCTTCTGACCTTTCTCTCTCCTTTTGTTAGGTCACCCTTCCCTTCTTCCTCTTGGGTATCTATGTCCTCTCCACACACCTGACGCTTCTTGTTGCGTCTCTTGGGGTCTTTATCTGCGCCCCTGTTGACTGCCACATCTCTGCCTCCATCACAGACTCCCATCTCCCCCTCTTCTTCATGGCGCTGCCTCCTCTTTTTCTTCTTTTTCCTGGAAGACCAATCAGATTGCTCTGTGCTCAGTTCTCTGGGCCCACTTTCTCCTGCAGCCTCTTCCTCCTCACTTCCTATAGCTGCTCCCTCTCTCTCATCTTTCTGCCTCCTTTGCTTCTTCTTGCTTTTCCTGAAGCTCTTGTCAGTGTGTTCCAGCAGCTCCTCACCTAGACTCTTTTCAGTTGTTACAGCCTCTTCCTCCTCACTTCCTATAGCTGCTCCCTCTCTCTCATCTTTCCGCCTCCTTTTCTTCTTCTTGCTTTTCCTGAAGCTCTTGTCAGTGTGTTCCAGCAGCTCCTCACCTAGACTCTTTTCAGTTGTTACAGCCTCTTCCTCCTCTTTCTGCTTCCTCTTCTTTTTCTTTTTGTGGGAAGGCTTACTGTCCGTCAGTGGTTGAGAGGTGCCCACGTCCTTTGAGCCTTTGAGCCGAGCCAGAAAGGCCTGCTCTTGGGCCTCCAGGCGAGCAAGCTTGGCCTTCATGGTGATCCCAATCCGGGCAGCCCTAAGACAGATGATGGGTTATTACAGAGAAAGTTGGGAATAGAGGGAGGGAGCTGCTTAGCTTCAAACATGAACTGGTCAACAGCAGCAATTATTCCCTTGGAATGAAAATAATTGGGATGGGGCTGGAGAAATGGCTCATCTGTTAAGAGTACTGACTGTTCTTCCGAAGATCCTGTGTTCAAATCCCAGCAACCACATGGTAGCTCACAACCATCTGCAATGAGATCTGACACCCTCTTCTTGTAGTCTGAAGACAGTTTCAGTACTTAGATATAATAATAAATCTTAATAATAATAATAATAATAATAATAATAATAAGGATGGCACAGGCTGTCCTAAAGCATGAGCAGAAAAGATGTGAAACCAGAAAGTGACCACAACTTACTTGTGTGCTGTTCGCCCCTCACAAGCTTTGAGTAGCATCTCATCAGTCAGACTGCAAGGACAGATGACAAGTCACAAACAGATATGGTAAGAGGGCTTCTCTCTCTTTCTCTCTCTCTCTCTCTCTCTCTCTCTCTCTCTCTCTCAAAAATATTGATCTTCACTATTGTTCAAAACCTGGCACTTTTTTGAAGTGCTAAGAATACAAGGATTAGTACAATCTAATTAATTCTACAAACACACACATACTGTCCTACGACAAGAGCTCAGTCAAGCATTAGGCTTAGGTTCATTCTCTTAAGATCCCAAAGCATCTCCCACATGCCCTCAGTACAAGATAAAGTCTCACATCTTTGGGGGCACGGGCTCATGGTTGTCAACATCACTGCAGCTCCCCAAGTCGCTCTCAGGCTTCTCTTCACCTGAGGTTAGTGTGGCTGTCTAGAAGAAAAGGATCATGGAGATGCACGAAGCCAACTTAATACCATTACCAACTCTCCTCCGTTTCTGAAATCCCTAGGGACTCACTGCCCAAGGCATGAATTTGACAGCCCCCACCATTGTTCCTTGTAGTCATGTAGCCTGCACAGTTTAATTTGGGAAGTAGAGCAGCCAGGGCCTCTGTGGCTTACTGCAGGCTGATTGTAGGACAAGCAGGGAAAACTGCTCTGAGTGTTTATAGTGGAGTAGGTTCCAGTAACTGACAATAAAGACAGCACCCCTATCCCCAGTATTCTTGTTTAACTAGACTCATAACCTATTATGGGCCATGTAGTTGAAATAGATCCAGGTAGATAGCTCAGCTAGTAACAACACTTGCTCTGCAAGCATGAGGACCTAAGTGCAGATCTCCAGCACCCACATAACTGCTGAGCAGGCATACTGCTCACCTGTAGTCTCAGCAAGCAGGCTAGCTTGGTAGCTAAACTAGACAAGTTGGCAAGCTCTGGATTGAAGTAAGAGACCCTAACTCAGTATATAAGGTGGAGATCAAAAAGAGAAATAGTCTCCATCTGCAAACATGCATTCCCATGAATAGGTCAACACATATACACACACCAAAATGAAAGAAAAGGAAGGAAGGAAGAGAGGGATGAGTCCAGTCCAGAGGTAATGACATCAGCAGTTATTATGAATGTTGTCTGTCTCACAGATAACTCAGGCCAGGGTTTGGGGAGTGGCTTCTAGAGAGCATGCATGTGTACTCTCAATCTGAAAGCAAGAAATGGTTAGCAGGTAAAGGGTAAAGGGAGAACAACAACTGACAGAGGAGGAAAGGGCAGATGGGAAAACACAGCTTCTTAAAGGAGAAAAAAAGACCTGCTGGCTAGTGTGCACTGGTCCCAGAAAGAAGTGAGTGAGACCTGAAGAATAAAGGGTAATAGATAGTCTCATTAAAAAGGATGGAGCTGGACAGTGGTGGTGCACACCTTCAATCCCAGCGCTGAGGCATAGGCAGGCAGACTTCTGAGTTTGAGGCTAGCCTGGTCTATAGAGTTCCAGGACAGCCAGGGCTACACAGAAAATCTGTCTTAAAAACCAAAAGCAAACGTGATCATGATACTCTAACTATCTTCTGCTGCTCTATGGTTCTTCTTTCTTCCACCCTTCTCCACCTATTTCCTTCCATCCTTTCAACCCCCAACACTAGATAAAAGACGGGGGGGCGGGGGGGGGAAGGATAGAAAGAAAAGGAGGCAATGTTATTGTTAGACTACTTGCTACTGATTAGGAGCATGGGATTCCTGAAGGCAAGTTTGACCTTCACTGACAGGATATCTGATTTCTTCTTTTTTTTTCTTCTTTGTGTATGACTACTTAACAAACAAACAACAACCCACAACATGGCCAGACAGTGGTAGCGCACGCCTTTAATCCCAGCACTTGGGAGGCAGAGACAGGCGGATTTCTGAGTTCGAGGCCAGCCTGGTCTACAGAGTGAGTTCCAGGATAGGGCTACACAGAGAAACCCTGTCTCGAAAAAAACAAAAACCAAAAACCAAAAACCAAACCAAACTAAACCAAACCAAACCAAAAAAACAAACCACAACACCCTTTCTCTGGGGCCTAGCATTTATATACCCTCTGAAAAGTCCCCAGAATTCTAAACGTCACAGAATCGGGGAAAAAAAAAAACTACTTTCTGCTAACAAAACCACACCCCTGCTAGAGCATGAGGCAAATCATAGTCAGCTGCTGACTGGAATCTAAAGCAGACCCCCATATCCCACACCTGAGATTAAAACAAAAACATATTCCCATAATATTTCTGTGTTTTCCAAAGAAACCAAAATTCTCACTACTTAATACAATGTGTTTCAAAGAGAACCCTATGGATGCTTTGTAGGTCATCTGACTGTGGTGGAGAGTGAGAATAGAGGCTGAGGCTCTTTTTTTTTTTTTCTTGAGACAGGGTTTCTCTGTGTAGCCCTGGCTGTCCTGGAACTCACTCTGTAGACCAGGCTGGCCTTGAATTCAGAAATCTGGCTGCCTCTGCCTCCCAAGTGGAGGCTGAGGCTCTTAAAGAGGCAAGGAGGACTGCCCAAACTGAGTAGATATCAAGATGTAAAAACAGGGAAGGGTTGCTAGATAACCATGAAAGCCCTGAGCACAGAATCTATGCTAACTGCTGGCTTCTGTTCTTCTTGCCTTTATTAATCAGCTGTGGGCTCTTCTGCAAACCATTTTTACTCTTTGGGTCACATATGTAAAATGAGGATGGACCAGGCAACGTCACAAGACTCTTCTGGCTTCTAACTCTTTTAAAAATTATACACCAACATATCCCACCCCAGCAGCTCCTCTAAATGACAACTCTCCCTCCCACTGTGCACTGCTGCTTCCCCAGCAGGTGGGATGTCCATGGAACCTTAACATTTCAGTTCTGGGTGAGGGCATGGGCACAGCAAGGCTGGACACAGGATCTGGATGTACTGGGATATCCTGGGAATTAGCTGGACCCAGGGAGATGGGAGCAGTTGAGAGCTGGATTTCTCACTCTAGTACCTTCACAAACTTCTGATACAGCAAGCTGGGCTTGGGGTGACTGTGCTGGGTGGTCTCCTTGGAAAGGCGCCTTATCTGCACTCCATCCTGTTGGAAAATGTTGTGAGAAGGCAGCATGCTGTACTGCCCTACCCCACCCCAGGCCTGCAGGTTTCTTCAAGATACCTGATAAGCTCATACCTTCCCAGAGTCCACTACCAAGCTGGCGGCAGTCTTGTTGAAGAGATCACTCCACCAGTGGTCTGTAAATTCCTTTGCAGGGTCGTGTCCCACCTCCATGTGAATAAGTAGAAGTCACAGTCTGAGCACTGCTCACTGGTCCTCATGGGTCCCCTCTCCCATTCATGCTGACCACCTCCCAGTCTTACCCCATGAGTATCTTGCTTCAGTGTAACCCTGAGGGCCTGGGTAATGCCATTCTCTCTCCGGCCCAGACCTTTGCCTGTAGAGGAGAGTGAGTGATTTATTCTGCAGCCTGACCTGACCTCACCAAGTCTTCCTGGGCTAACTGCCATACCTTTACTGACCAATGAGTATACTCCGTGCCTTTCAGAAACCTACCTCACTCCATTCCTTCTAGGCTTGCTCAGTAAATGCCTCCATCTGAAGGAAAAATACCTTTTCTATCTCCTTGTGGCCTCCTCTAATTTGTCCAACCATTTGCCCCTCCCTCATTGTCCCTCGTTATCCAAAATGAGGATTTCTCCCATTCTTCCCTAATCCAGATGGGTCAGAAAACTTATGCTTATAAAGATTTCTCTTTAAGCTAGTTTCTCTTCTGGTTGAACTGGCAAGGGGCAGAGGAGAATAGGGAGTTGAGAGGATATAGAAGAAACCCTAGAACACCTTGAGTCCATCCATGCTTCAGCAGCTGCTCTTCAGCAAACTTCATCCCACGACTCTTGACCTCTGGTGTGACACTCATGATAGGGTCTATCCTCAGGTTCTCTCCAGGAAAAATGTGGCACTATCCTTTGAATAGGGAAAGAAAGGACTGGAGGTGCTTCTCTAGCACACACAAAGCCTCAGGCTTCAACCCCAGCACCATGTAAAACAAGGCATGCTGGTCCACACATGTAATCCCAGCAGTTGGAATGTGGAGGTAAGCGGATCAGAAGTTCATATCATCTACACATATACAGAAAGGTTGAAGCCAGCCTGTGCTATATGAGACCCTAAATGAGTAAAAAAAGAAAGCAGTGGTAGTGTGGGCTAGGGCTGTATCTTAGTATACCTTAGTAGGTAGAATGCATGAGGCCCTCGGTTCAATCCCTAGCATTGTGTAACCAGATGTGGTAGTGCATCCCTGTAATTCCAGCTCTGGGGAAGTGGCAGCAGAAGGCTCACGAGTTCAAGGCTGACTAGGAGCTTGGGACCAATCTGGAATGCTTGAGACCCTGTCTGTGCCTAAAGTACATAAAGCTGCTTGTGTAAGACGTTTCTTTTGTTAAAAAAAAAAAAGTTTCTGTGTATGCCCAAGTGTATGTATATGCATTACATGTATGCAGGAACCAGAGTTATAGTTGTGAGCTGCCATGTGGGTGCTGGGAACTGAATCCAGGTCCTCTGCAAGAGCAGTAAGTGCTCTTAACCACTGAACCATCTCTCCAGCCCTTGAATTCTTCTTGAGTCCTGGGAGACACCAGGAGGAAGTGTTCTCTGGGGAGTCCTCTCTCTGGTCAAAGGGGCCAACACCCAACACAAAGCAGGATGAAGGAAGGGGCGTGTTGATACTGATACCTAGGTGCTGGCATCAGGCTACACTGAAGCCTTATGAATGTGAAAACTTTCATTAAATCTTGCCAACCTACGCAGGTGACAAAGGAAGCTGAGCCTTAAATAGTAGTGTGATCCAGTTACACCTGCAGATTAGATTAGTTAGCCTCTGTACAGGTCTGTGAGAGATTAGCCTTTTTAAGTTAACTGAGGTGGGAAAACCTCAGTCAGTGGCACCATTCACTGGCCTTGAGTCCTAGACTAAAGGAAGCTATGGCCAGAAAAATGGCTCAGTGGGCAGAAGAGCTTCCTGTCAAAACAAATGTTTAGTCCTAGAGACCTACTTAGTGGGAAGGAGAGAACAAACTTCCATAGGCTGTTTCCATCAGCCATACCCATGTTCTCTCTCTCTCTCTCTCTCTCTCTCTCTCTCTCTCTCTCTCTCTCTCTCTC
>JADRCD010218998.1:0-32281 GCA_019843815.1 Montemys delectorum
TGGAGGCTCACAGCCAACCATTGGACTGAGCACAGAGTCCCCAATGGAGGAGCTAGAGAAAGGACACAAGGAACTGAAGGGGTTTGCAGCCCCATAGGAGGAACAACAATGTGACCTAACAAATACCCCCAGAGCTCCCAGAGACTAAACCACCAACCACAGAGTACACATGGTGGGACTCATGGCTCTAGCTGCATATGTAGCAGAGGACGGACTTGTCGGTCATCAGTGTGAGGAGAGGCCTTTGGTCCTGGGAAGGTTCTATGCTCCAGTGTAGAGGAATGCCAAGACCAGGAAGCAGGAGTGGGTGGGTTGGTAAATAGGGAAGGGGGAGGGGATAGGTAGTTTTCAGAGGGGAAACAAGGAAAGAGGATAACATTTGAAATGTACAAAAAAGAAAATATCTAATAAAAAACAAAACAAAACAAACTACAACAAAGACACTCAGGACATGTTGGAACCTCTAGAGTCAATTTAGAAATTTTGTTTTTTCCTGAAAGAAAATTAGATTAAAAATAAAATTTCTAAAGTTCTGAGAAAGGTTAAAACTTTGAAGAGAAGAGTTAGGAAAGGTGCTAGCATCAGCTGTGAGCCATCTCGTGCAACTTTATTGAAAGCTGAGACAGAGGCATCATTCCTCACTCGTCAGCTTTCTTAAAGCCTATGGAATAGCCTGGTCCAGAGCCGAGAGCAGAACCCAGGTATACAAAGGGAAGGTACACACTTAGTTCATGGTTTCATGGGTTTCCAGATAAACTGTGTTACTGTGCACAACTCAACTATACATCCATTTCTAATATTTCCCATTCCTCTTCAGTTGTACCAAGCAAATTTCTCAGCATTTAAAAAGCCCTAGATGGATTTCCTGAGCTCCATATGTGACAAATGGCACTGTCTTGCTAGGCACAACTCGTATTTGTGAATTGTTAGGAAAATAATGACAAACTGTATTCTTTAAAAATAACATGAAAGTGGCTACTCTTGATTTAAAGATATTTCTGCAGAATTTCATTACCCAGCTTTACTGTGTGAGCTGCTGTGCACTGCTCCAAGCCCCTAAGTCACAATAGCAGCAACATTAAGTTTACAGCAAGGATATTAAAAGAGTTGAATCTTTTTTAATAAGGTAAAATAGCATGCATGTTTGAATTTAAGTCTTTTCCTTCTCTCATCTCTAATCTACCTAAATAAGCTATCACTTTATAAAGATTATATAGGCATGATAAAATACTGCCTGCGTTCTCTTAGGGTTCTGCTGGATCTGAGCACTAAATTGATAAAGCATCGATTAAAAGATGAAATATAAAATTGTATTCAATACAAGCTTCACATGGCAAAAGGCCTTAGATAAGGACATGTAAAGCTAAAGAGTCGACTACTTATGTGCTATGTTGAACAAGTTGTATAAGACCATAAATCTGTAAAAGGTAAAGGGGCTTGGATTAGGCAGTTAACTGACAAAGTGGCCTCCAGGACAAGAGCTAGCTGATTAAGGCTGGTGCAAAATCCCTGTCTCAGCTTTCTGTCCTTGACAGGAACAATGTTGCACCCCTCACAAGGGAATTTTATCTTCTGCTTTTAGGAAACAGCATGAAGGGCAGATGTATCTTTTTGCACATGTTATTTTCTTAAAGTGCTTTTAACTTAATCAATATGCCAGAGTGGTGTATTTTTAACTACTTTGTCTGTAACTTTTTTTTCTTGAATCCTAACCTCCTGATAGGTATCAATTGTTGTTTCAGACTCATGGACTTTCTATTTGAGGTTGTTCATCCCTGAAGATTTAAAACAAGGAGCATTTGTTATGGTACATGTATATAGCCAATCATAAGCATATATTATGTTAACTAGATTTGTGCCTTTGCTTGTTTGTTGTTTCAGGAAATGTGTCAAAGTCTTTGGGTTATGAGAAAAAGAAAAGAAAAAGATAAAATATCAATTGGGTTTGTATGCTTATTAATATCTAGTAATTAGAGATGAAAAATTAAGGAAGACCAGTGGGGGAAGAAAGGTTGTAAATTCTTAGGAAAAAAATTAGCAAAATCAGTTTTATTTTTTTTCACTCTTTGATTGGATATTTTTATTCATTTACATTTCAAATATTATTCAATTTCCTAGTTTCTGCTTCAGAAATCCCCTATCTCATCTCCCCTTTCTCTGCCTTTATGAGGGTGCTCCTCTACCCAATCAGCCACTCCTGCCTCTCTGTCCTGGCATTCCCCTACACTGGTACATAGAGCCTTCACAGGGCCAAAGGCCTCTCCTCCCACTGATGTCCAAACTCAAACAAGTCAGTAGCCTTCCTCTAGTTAAAGAATAAACTGGCTGAGAAAGAAGTTAGGGAAATGACACCCTTCACAATAGTCACAAATAATATAAAATACCTTGGTATGACTCTAACCAAACGAGGGAAAGATCTATCTGTACAAAGAGAACTTTAAGTTTCTGAAGAAAGAAATTGAAGATCTCAGAAGATGGAAAGATCTTCCATGGATTGGCAGGATTAATATAGTAAACATGTCTACTTTGCCAAAAGCAATCTACAGATTCAATACAATCCCCATCAAAATTCCAACTCAATTCTTCATACAGTGAAAAGAAAAAGCGATTTGCAAAGTCATTTGGAGTAACAAAAAGCTCAGAATAGCCAAAACCATTCTCAACAATAAAGGAACTTCTGGTGGAATCACCATCCCTGACCTCAGGCTGTACTACAGAGCAATTGTGATAAAAACTGCATGGTATTGGTACAGTGACAGGCAGGTAGATCAGTGGAATAGAATTGAAGACCCAGAAATGAATCCACACACCTATGGTCACTTGATCTTTGACAGAGGAGCTAAAACCATCCAGTCCGGGGGTTGGGGGGGAAGACAGCATTTTCAACCAATGGTGCTAGTTCGAGTTGTGGTCAGCGTGTAGAAGAATGTAAATCAACCCATTTTTATCTCCTTGTACAAAGCAAAATCAGTTTTATGAATTAGTGTACCTTTTGTTCCTCACAGCATAGCACAGGATGAAACCAGATTAAACTGTCTAAGCTTCCTCTATCTGTTAAATATCCTAATCAGGGCATTAAATCAGTTGGTCAAGCGACTCAGCTCTTCAGGTCATGGCCCCAGAGTGAAACTTTTGACAGAGCTGAGGGTAAACTGGTTAATAGGTACTATACCTAGAACAGTGTAACCCAAATGTGGCTTTGGAGGTCACTGAGGACCATATGCAGAGGAAGTAAGATAATGCAATTAGAAACTTTGTGATAATTTACCATCAATCTTCTGCATCTTGAACTTAATAACTTAAGGATTGGAGTTGTATATTGGATATTTTATTAATTTTAAATTTCTAGTAACTGACTCCCAGTACATTTTTCAGAAGTATTTGCTTATAACATATAAATTGATGCAAAGCACAACATGCTTGGGCAACAGATGACTTGGAAGTAATTGGCACAGACCATACCACTTTGGGTACAAGGCTGTTACAGGAGATGTTAGGCTGCATGTGTTCACCATACATTCCTAACTGGAAGATGATATGGGGGAAACACATTAAATGTCCCAGGCTTTCTGCTCCAGGATGTACAACACTAAGGTCAGTTTCTGAGATGACTATTAGTATACAAAGTGAGAGTAGAGTGACAGGAATAGGGTGAAGGCATTTGTTATTGTTGCCCATAGTGGGATAAAGTCATAGTCAAAGTCTTAGTGCAGGTGGGGTAGAATCCAAGAAGTCGGGTCCCTAAGCCCATAGTGAACCTCCCTAGAAATTTTTTTATGCAGAATGAATCTGATTCTTCAGAAAGCCTCAGGGTTTCATAGTTATATTATGGACTGTTCTATCAGCATGCCAACGATGATAGAAAGGTTGTTTGTAAGCTAACCTGGTCTAAGGCCCAGATTCAAATGCATAGTGATTTACATATTTTAATTCTTCACTGACTCCTCCTTCCTCCTACTGATAGGCATAAGTGAACTTCACACCATGCCCTTACCCCCAACATAAAGAGATGTGCTTGTGCTCTTCCTAGACTTCATCCCCATTTTAGCTGATAATCATCTCTTCCTTTGTCTGTGCCTTGTGCTAAAAGGTAATTTACATGAATGCAGGGTGCTCCACCCCTGGATCACCTTCTCTGCCCTTATACTTGATTATTTAACATTCTTTCTCAATTTTAAGCATCAGCCACCAAGAGCAGAAACTGATGCAATTCAGGGAAAAACAGTGGAGGTAAGAAGGCTTTAAAATTTTTGCTTATTTGTCCACAATGAAAGGAGTAAGGATTTTTATGTTGGAATGACACGCGTGAATATTGGCTCTTCTTTCAGCCCTGTGGCTCCAGGCAAGTCAGTGAAATCTGAGACTCAGCTTCCTTCTTGATAAAATGCTGACTAGCTTAAGTTACATGGCTGTTGGGGTTTCTCACCATAGGCAGTAACTATTTCGTAATACTATGTGTTCTATAAACTGTGTTCATGTATATACATGTGACTTTGAAACTGCAGTGTAGAATACAATCTAAAAAAACAATGCAGGTAGTATGCATGGTTATTCCTAAATCATAAACTGATTTTTTTTTTTTAGGGCATTACAGTTCGTGCTAGGTCATAGAATGACCAAAGGACATGAAAGAGTGGCTCAAACCAGGGCTCCAGCTAAAACCCTGTATTTTTTTCCCTTTTGTTTTAACAGAAGTTACAGTGATTTGTCATAAGCACCAGACATTCTTATCTATTCCCACTTCCAGAAACCTCCAGCCCTGCTGATGCAGGCAGAGCCGTTGACCTTCAAGGCCCGGTCACAAGCAATTGTGACTACTTTGCTAAGCGATAGGAGACAATATTAAACTACCATGTTATGAGGCATCCAGAACATTCTGACATTTTTAGTCTCTGATGCACTTGCTTTTTCCTACAGGCATCTTCCCTGGTGGGCTTGTTGCCAAAGCAAATTTGTCATTTTGGGGGATTGCTTTTGTTTGAGACCCTGTGGACTCATTTGATAAGGTGGATAATTTCAAGCCGTGGTTCATCTTTTGCTCCATGGATTATGTTTGGGAGTTGGCTCACAAGCTGCCCCTCCCAGGGAGAAAAGAAAGTGACAATTAAGGAAGAGTTATAGACTGGGAAACCTTAGTTGACAGGCTATCTCTCCAGGAATTAGCTAGAAAAGCAAAATTAAATGTTATTAGGAGGGAAGCGTCTGGCTCTCTTGTTTCTCCACCATGGGTAAGACTCCTTAGCGATCAGCCTTGGAAGGGACTACACAACAGCTGTGCCTGGAGAGAGCACACATTGAACATGATTAGGGTAATGTTTCTTCATTGCTTAAGCAATATAAAGGATGAGCTAGGTAGATGCATTTTGCATTCCTTTCAGACATGGTTAGCTGGGATAATGCCGGAAAGCTACAACATGGCAGCTTGACTTCACCCGATATAATAGAGTTATTTAATCTAGGGAAAAAAGAAAGGGATCAAAACATTTATATCATCTCCTCATAGAATAGTTTTAGAAAATGTCAGGACTTTGATACATACAGAAATCATAAGAGAAGCACAGGAGATATTTATGGCATTATGGGTAAAAGAAATTCACATGATTCCCAACATGGCTGCCTATGACATCAGGACTCTATTGAGCTGTTCCTCTGTTTTCTATCAACAAAGTGGTGAGAAACTCCTCATGCTATCAGTGTCACAGGCGTTTTGTAAGACTCAAAGCCTCCCACAGATCTGAAGATGCTTGGAATGTGAATATCACTGGTTAAGTTACATTTAGAATCTGATGATATAGGAACACGTGGAGAGAGCCCTGGAATATGTTCCTTATAAGGAATTTAAAGCTAAGGCTTAATTCTCAAGCAAACACAAGTGGACAATAAATATGTGAAAACAATGTTTATCATTAGATGTCAAGGAAATGTAACTGAAAACAAAGCTGAGATTCCAGCTGTAGCCTGTGAACTGCTAAACTGACCACCACAGCAAGTTACATACCCAATGGTACAATTGTAACAAGTATCTTTTTATTTCCTAAGCTTATGAAGTATATTAAATTTTACTGAAAATAATTTTATACAATATGTTCTAATCTTAGTTTCATCTCCCCCGACTCCTCCCAGCTCATTGCCACCTACAAAATCCCTAATTATATAAATACAAATACAAAAATAACATTGCGTTCATTTTGTGTTGTGCATTTACTGCTGGGTATGGGCCTTACCCTTAAGTCTGGGTTATAGTCTCTATGAGACACCATTGGAGAAAATTAAATCTTCTTTAGCAAATAGTTGTCAAATGGAGATAGCTTCTTGGTTAACGATGAGAGCTCATGTTGATTCCTTGCTCTCAGCACTGAGGCTTTGACTTGAAGGGTCTCTTCATGCTGCCAACCTTTGTGTGAGTTTTTATGTGCATCAGTCCTCTTGTATCTTTTCTTTATACTTTTCTTGATGCCACAAGCACTTCCCCAACACACACACACACACACACACACACACACACACACACACACACACTTTATTCTTATAATCTTTCTGCCTTCTCTTTTGAATACTCCCGTAAGCCTTGAGAGAACGGGTTGAGGAAGACATGCCATTTAGAATTGTGAGTTCCAAAGTCTCTCCACAAATTGTCCATTGATGGGACTTTGTGTTAGTTTCTATATTCTACTAGAGAAAAAAAAAATCTCTCCTCTGATGGCTGAGTAATACACTGATCTTTGGTATACTACAATGTCAGGAGTAATTTTCCTACCTTTCTTGAGTAGACAATGGTATTTGGCTTATTTTTTTCTGACCGCCATAGTTTATCCAGTTACTTGCCCACTAATGCAGTGTCAGGCATCTTGTGAAGAGGGACTTAAATTCTATGAGAGAGTGGTTGTTCATCATAATGTTTGTGCCAACATTGTACCAGCAAATAATGCAGGTAAACCATTGTTATAGATCATAGGCTTGTAGCTTGGTTGGTGGTTACCTGTTTCCTCTGGTAGCAATGGCATTTATATCTTGGAAGTAAGTAACAGATGTCTAATTGGATTTAATGACCACTAAACAGGAGGGAATTTACGCCTAGTACTGTAAACCTAGCCAACAACTTGTAGCTGGTGAGTTCATGATACCCAGAAAAAGAACCCACTACTGCCAATTTCCTAAACCATTATAATTTCCAGCTGCATTCAGAATACTTATTCTTATTTTAGACATAGAACTTTAGTTTTCAGTCCTCATCCATGAAAATTTTTTTTCTGAAGCAGACAGAGAACATCAGAGCAATCTACAACTTGTCAGGATGAAGAATACAAGTATGCCTGGGGTTCCCATCTCCAGTTGATATATCTACAATATAATTCTTACATATCAGACTCAGGCAACACCTTGGAAAAGTGGGGAGAAAAATTATGTAACAGCCAGAGGACACTAGAATGTCTACTGTGGAATTGTATCACTTGTGTATAAAAGTGATTCATATCCATGAGAATTTAATGACACAAATATGGCTGCCTAAACAAAACATAGACAATGATACCACCATTTGGCATTCCAGCATGGATGAAAGAAATCTCACCAGACATCACCTCTACATAAAGACATAAGATATAAGCAACTAATGGGTGCTGAGAGAGGGAGAATCTGTTTTCAAGGGATGTCTTCCAGATAGGTTATCTTATCCTAAGTAGCCAGACTTGAACAAGTATTCATATGAGCAACACTAGAAGGACTCATAAAATTGTGTGTGTGTTTGTGTGTGTGTGTGTGTGTGTGTGTGTGTGAAACGATAATACAGAAGAAGTCATGAATATGCAAGAAAGTATGAGGCCAGTAGGAGGAGTTGAAGACAAGAAAGGGCAGGGTGAAAATGGTAATGCTATAATTCTAGTACTCATGTGTGAGATCAAAAAAATAGTTAAAACAAAAGTTTAAAATTAGTTTCTATTGAAGTAGAGTGTAAAATGTGGAAATGGAAATAAAGGACAACAACCAAACAGCAGACAGAAAGAGAATGGAGGCTGTTGAGTGTAAGGATGTGAGGGAACATAACTTTGTGCAGAGTTTATTCAAGTCCATCTAGAAAGTTTTCAAAAAAGCTAAATTAGACACATTATCCAGTTATTCACTACCAGAATATGTAACCCAAGGACTGTAAATCCTACCACAGAAACATTTGCAAATCCTTGTTTATTTCGACACTATGCACTGTTGCTAGGAAATGACAACTGCCTAACTGCCCATTAATGGACAAAATGTAGCACATGTATACAATTTAATTTTATGCAACCATAAAGGTAAATGAAGCTTTGACAGTTACAGAGCTAGAGATAAGTATGTCAACAAAATCAAGCTTATATTAAGATAGAAACATGTTTTCTATATATTACCTATATTTTAATGTTCACATGTGTCTGTTTATGTATGTTTTTGTGTATGTCTTGGTGATTCATTAAAGTGAAAAAGTCCATGAGAGAAGCAAAAGAAATATAAAGGGCTAAATGATGGTGGTGGTGGTGGTTGGGTGATAGAAAATGTATTACAAATCAGAAAGCAGATTACTTGAATGAAGAAGGAGATGAGCAAGAAAATGCACAGATGAAGGAAGAATAGTGGATGAGGTGAGGAATAAGAGAAAAAAGAAAGAAATAGAATGAACATCCCATAATAAAACTAATCATGTTTCATACTAATAAAACACAAAATAATAATGTCTTAGAAATCACATTTTACTAACTACTTCCAAATTCACATCACAGCTATGTTTGTTTTGATTTCTAAGCATGAAGCGTCTCTTAAAAAGTGTTAATTATGGACAAGATACTTCAGAAAATTGTCTACCTGTCTCTTAGAATTTAGTCCTTTCTTCAAGAAAGTGGAAATTGGCAAGACAACCTTAAAAGTGGATATGTTTTCTCACCTGCTAATGAGAGAAATATCAAGAAGAAATAGATTGGTTCTGACACACAGCTACATGTCTGTGTGGACTAGTGTAGTTTTATTGTTGTTTTCCCCATAACAGAGAGATGACAAAAGAGCAAAGATTCATTTTGGCTCATATTTCCTTCACTCCACACACTTGGGCCAAACACTATGGTGGTGCAGTTTGTATCAGGGAAGGTTCCTACCTCATTGTCAACAGGAAGCAAAGGTTAAGACCAAAAGAGGCAAGAGATAAGATACACACAAGTGACAACTAGGCTCCATCTCTAATATTTTCAGAACTGTCTAAAATAGTACTTTTGGGACACATGATCTTCCAGGCAGCATTTCAGTACAGTCCCTAACAGTATGTTGATTTCAAATTCCTCATGTGCATGGTAGCCAAGGACAGTGTTGGAGGATTCTGCAGTTTCTTCTTGGTCAGGAGGATTGGATACACACATACTTGATTGTTGATGTCATTTTACCTTCTTGGTTTGAAGAACAAGTTAACACACCTTCTTAATGGTCGATGTCATCTAAGCTAGTTTTCAGTTAACTTCTTAGATATTTTTGTCCTTTGCACCTGACTAAGGGAGACCTACAAATATTTTCATCACATTATTATTATAGTCAACAAATTTTTTGAAACAAATAATGGCATTGGACATTCACCTTTGTTTGTTTGTTTGTTTGTTTGTTTTTTACATTTCCTGGTTTCCTTCCAGTGAGGACAACAGATTTTCTCCAGCCTTTGGAACACCAAGTAAAAAAACAGTTTCTTCTTTAGTCTTGGGATTGTTAAAGTATAATAAGTAGAAAAGACAGATACTGATTTATAGAGTTATTTAGTGATTTACTTAAAGCATTGTTTGTACTGCCTGCTTGCCACACATGAATTCACTGAATTCACTGGCTATCTGGAACAGAATGACCTGAAGGAATAGCTAACACAGTAGGTCATCATCCTAACCACCTGCCTGATGCCATGTTCACTTCTGCAAAATATTGTTTGTTTACCTCCACTTCCTTGTAGTTTTAGAGAGTAAAATGTGAGTACAACCTGGATCTCACACTGAAGCCTGTCAGAAGCTCTCTGGGCTTAGAGCCACTGGTGATATCTCTCTTGCTCCCTCACTGGTTACAAAGATTCTTGCAAGGTTGCCAGCCTTCAAACTGGAATACTACTGCCAATGATGCATATTCTCAGACCTTCAGATACAGCTTTGGTCTAACACAGTAGCTTTCTGGGTCTATGACAGGTAACTTACCCTCAAGGTCTTAGAATTTTTCAAGCTGCATAATTGCATGAATTGATTCTTTCAAATAAATCTGTTGGGTTTGATTTTGTTGAAAATATAAAAATATAAAGAAAACTTGTTGGTTTTCTTTTCTTAAAATGTGTTTTTTTAATTTATTTGTTGTTATAAATGAGTACACTGTAGCTGTCTTCAGACACACCAGAAGAGGGTGTCGGATCTCATTACGGGTGATTGTGAGCCACCATGTAGTTGGTGGGATTTGAACTCACGACCTTCGAAAGAGCAGTCAGTGCTCTTCCAGCCCCATGTTGGTTTTCGTGAAAGAATTTCAATGATAGTCATATTCTATGTTGTTAGCTTCTGTAAAATCAACAACCTTCACTATCCATCTATTTTACTGGAGAAAATTTTTGGATCAATTTTGGCAAGTGTTGGAGAAGGAACAGAAAGGAAAAAAAGAGAAGAAGAGAAGAAGGCTGTGGAGGAAGCTTTCTGTAACGTTCTTACCTCACAAGCTCATTGACATGAGTCTGAACCTACTCCCTCCTCCAGAACCAATATTTTGTAAAAAAGCCAGGCATGGCAGCACACACTTATAATCACATGCTGAGGAGACAGAGACAAGTGGACCTTGCAAATCTACCTGATTATCTCCAGGCCAATGGGAAATTCTCTGTCAATAAATAATGGGTTGTTTTGGAGGAATGACACTTGCAGTTACCCTCTTGTCTTCACAGGCAGTTGTACATATGTGTACATACAATCACATACACATACATGCACTTCACACTAGTACATACATACAGACACAAGCACATTCAAACATACATATGCCATACACACAAACATCCCTCCAAAACACATATGCAAATAAAAAGAAACAATGAAAAAGCCTATGTATGCATGCCCATACATATATGTCAGTGACTTGTATCTGTTGAATTTTTTTTTAATCTAAACATCCCCACATTGGGTTCTCCATCACTTTTATTCATTAATTCTTGCCACGGATACCTTGTTGGTGTTTCCCATCTAAAATAGGCTACAAGATTGATAAATCACCTTACAGCTTCAAATTTAGGTTTTCTGCTTTCCAAAATCAAGAGTGGGTTTGAGTCAACTCTGAGTCAAAAGATATTAGGGAAGTCTTGTCAAATTGTGTTCGGATTCATCTGTCAAGAATAGATAACAATTGAGAAGGCTATCCCAGGCTACCCTCATGGCCTTTCAAAATTCTCTTTCCTATTCTTTTCTCTCTGCAGTTTGCTTGTTGTTCATGTTGAACTTTCTACAGAATATTTTTTTTCTTAAAAACCACAAGGCTTTCATTCATTTTTTTTTTTCTAGTCCAGATGTGGTATTCTTCTAATATTTTAGGAGTAAATTCATTTCTGGGTTAACCACTAAACTCTGATAAAGATATTATCGCCTATGACACACAATATAAGAGCACATAATACAGGCTAAGAGACATTCATTTGTAAACTGATAACAAACACTGTTTCTATGGCACTTAAATAATTATTCTACATCTCCTCATATTTACAATAAGGTGATGCTCTCTTATCCTTCATATTGGGCAGTGACAATATGTATTAAATCCTTTGTGTATATCTTACATAATTATTTTCTCAATTTGCTTTGTACAGCAATTATGATGTAACTGCTTTGGAAATTATAGCTCGCATAGCAATTGGGAATTCTCTCGGTCATTTGTCAGCTGTCACACCTTCAGTGATGCCAGTTTAACCTTCAGTCCTGGAGTACTTTCTGGTAATGGGTTGACTCTCCTGTGCCATCCTCTAAAATAGAGACTCCAAATCCTCACAGGGTAGATGGCATATACAGATTTGTACTTTTTAGTCCAAAGGCAAAAAACCAAAATATACAATTTTATGGTGTAAGACATGCAAAGTTTATTCCTCAATTCAGTTGCCTGAGTAAGGGACTTAAGGGAAAAAATCTTGTTTGAAGTTAATCTTGTTTGAAGTTCCGGGGTCCAACTCTTAAAGTTTCCTGTAACATTCTTTGAAATAAGACAAGAAGCTTTGTTCTGAATCCATTTATGATTCTCATAACCTTGAGGTTGTGATTCCAGAAACCCCAAGGTTTCACCATGTAAAGTTTTGGTGGATGTTTAAGGTATAAATAACAATATTCCCCCCCCCAAACCAAAAGCAAAACCAAACCTGAATGATCTTAATTATTTAAAATCAATAAGCTTAGGAAATAATTTTAGAATAAATGTAATTTCCAGTAGAAGAACACTTTGGATGGCAGAGAGGCTAGGCATCTGGATTATATAGTCTTGTCTCCATTATGAAGTAACAATGACACATTGGTATATATTCTGGCTCATAATTAGAGTTTTCATTTCTTTAAAAAAATATTTGTACCAGACCTTTCAGCCCAAACCTTTGTGATGATTGTACTCTACAATGCATTCTATTTATTTGTAAGAGACAAATAATAGAGACAAATATTTCTATAGTAATATAGAAAGATAATTCAAAGCCATTTCTCTCCCATATCCCAACTCTTAGAAAAGATTGCGTGTATCCTGAAATACTTGTTGTGGTAAGATGTTACAGTAGATTTTATGATTCAGAACAAAACTTAGAGTGATTAACTTCACAGATATTAATTCTCTCACTCATCTTTAACAATACCGCATTCTTCTGGCTCATGAATGTATTTGGACATAAATTGGAGACTTCTAATTTCAAAAATATGGTTGATATGTATGAGAACTCTCATCTATTAAGTCATCATTCTCAACTCTTTACATATTCATCCTGTTGAAATGCCATATCAAAGTGAGAGTGTTCTTGCATGAAAGATGGCCTTCAATTTAGTCTCAGGCCACATTACAGGAGTGAGAGGCAGCAAATGAAGATGCAGGGACTATTTCAATCATCACAGAGTCTTGTAGAATTTCCACTGGTCACACAAAGTTAGCACCAACTTTCACATGGAAGCCATTATGTTCTATTTTATTTTTGAACCATTTGACATCTGTATAAGGTCTACTTAAATTTTCCTCATTATTTAACTATTACTTCTGAAGCAGAAAGGCTAATAGCTGCATACAGCTCACCATAAGGCTGAAATGGCATCGCTGGCAAACAAACCCTTATGGGGACATTGTAATTTCATTTAAGACAATCGGGTTCCCTCTCTCTAATTTTTCTTATTATAATTTTTCCCTTCTATAGCTTGGACAAGAGTAGTTGGTCACCATTATTCAAAGTTATTTTAAACATTTAGAGAAGACAATTGACAGAAAAGAGACTTCACATATAATATGTTTAGGTAACCCTGTGTATACAAAGTATGCTTACATTTCAATTATAAATAATACCACAAAATAAGCTAATATGGAAATAAAAGCAGAGTTATCAGGTTGCCATAGTATTAGGTAGGGTGATGCCAAAACATGCTTGCTCATGGCTGTGGAGCTTTCATGTTATAGTTAGAGCATCATGTCAAGTGACATTGTGCCCTAAGGGGATGGTGAAAACAATTGACATGGTTACAGTAGATATGCCTTCATAGATTCATGTATTTGAGTACTTGGCCATGGGGAGTGATACTATTAGGCGGTGTAGCTTTGTGGGAGTAGATGTGGCTTATTGAAGGAAGTATGTCACCATGGAGGTAGGCTTTGAGGTTTCACATATATGCTCCAGTTCTACCGAGTGTGAAACACAATCCTTTTCTGGTACCTGCAGATCAATATATAGAACTCTCAGCTCCTTCTCTGTGCCCAGGTCTGCCTGTATGATCCCATGCTTCCTGCCATGATAATAACGACCTAAAGCTCTGAAACTGTCAGCCACCCCCAACTGAAAGTTTGTCTTTACGAGAGTTACCTTGCTCATGCAGTCTTCTCACAGGAAGAAAAAACAACCCCTAAATAAGACAACAATAAACGCAGAAAATTGGTTAATTCAAAACAAAAGAGAATTAAAAATAAAATTATTGGAGTTGAAGAAATGTTGCAGTTTAAGATCATTGGTTGCTCATGCAAAAGAACTAAGCTCTGCTCCCTGGACCACATAGCAGCTTGTGACATCCATGCAATTCCAGTTTTAGTGCATCTGACACCATGTTTTTAGTGTTTGTGAGTACATGCACATATATGGTGTATACTCCTCTTACTCCTACTCCTACTACTTATAAACACTCCATTTAGTCATTTAAATTCCCCTTTTTAAACTTTCTATCCTGTCTTAATCATAATTTTCCAATTACCTTTAATATATCTGAAAGTCCTTGACCATGAACGTCTATTAATGGGAATATTTGGGCAATTTCTTCATCAATTTAGTAAATGTGTATCAGTGACATTTACATGATCAAAGCAGATATGTACACTAAGATCTGTTTCTAGAGCAAAGGACAGTGCAAACTTTGATTTTAACTAATACACTGGCTAAGAAAAGAAAAGGAAACACAAGGAAACACCTCCACCTGTGCTGTTTAAAGTTCTGTGTGCTGCTTATCTTGAAGCATCATTCCAGCAGGTGTTTGTGCAGCCTTAGCTTGAACTCTGTGCCAGTTGGCATATCCACACGAACTGCTATTTCCAATTGCTTTTCTTTAAATGGGTGTTTCTCAAACAGGATTGCTCATTGGAATCCCCAAGGATTTGAACCATCATGCCAGGGTTTGATATTAGACTAGGTGAATCTGATGCCATGTGGTACTAATTGCGTTTGTAAAAGGCCTCTTGGGTGTTTTTATTGTGTGTTCATGGCCAATAACCTTCAAAAGAGTTGGCTCTGTTTGTTGTGGTTAGTTATGATCTATTCTAAGCTCTGCTCAAGGTTTCCATTTTCAGCATCCTCACATACTAGTCAGCTTTGTCTCAGTATATCATAGATCTGAGATAGAGAAAAGAAATGCATTGGTTTCATGGTTTCCAAGATTTTGCTACCACATCAGTAGGACCTGCTGCTTTGGGTCTGTGGGGTGGCAGCATTTTATAAAGGGAGGGTGTGTTGGAGTAAAACTCCTCTAGCTCTAGGGTCGTAGAGAGAGAAAGAGAAGGAGCTTTAAAAGCATACCACCCATGACTTAAAACCTGGTTGCCTCCATGTCTTAAAACTTTTACCTCCATTGTAGGTAGCAACATAGTAGGTACCTTATTGTTGATCAAGTCCTTTGCTCGCCCTTCAGGGTAGGGGATACTTATGAAAACTAAAGCTCTTTAAACCCATAACGTTTACCTATTGGGTTTGCTGATATTGTTCCATGGGCATCTGAAGTTCTGTTTTTGACATCTAGCTTCAATGCCAATGAACTGAAAATGGGCTTTCTCTGTTAGTAATATGGTCACTTATGAAATCACAATTATTGGGGGCTTGGTATTGTTCTTCTTTTTGTTTGTTTATATCTCTCTTTGGGATTGCAGCTGAATTGTTTAATGTGGCTCATTACAGTTGACATATTTTCCCTTCAGGATTAGGTCACATGATTTTTTTTATTAGTAGCATGTAACTTTCTTCTCTAATAAACCCTCATAATGACACCCAATTAATAATGTCTTTATCATAACATGCACATGAATTTTATTTTTCCTTGAAGTAAGCTTATTCACTAATATATTTCTCAAGCATTTAAGGAACCATTGTTATCTGCATTCCTTATGATTCTATCACTCCCAGGATGGCATTATGTATGTGCCACAGGGTATTTCAATTCTGCCTTTGTATTAGATCTACAAGGAGAATTTTCAACAATCATCCCTGGCCTCCTCACTTCCATCAGAACAGCACACTTTCTCCTCTCCAGAGGATTTACAAGGAAAACATAAATGTTTTCAGTTAGGTTTTCCCCTTTCTGAAGAATCAAGGTATAAAGAATAATAGTCAGACATTCATACATTCCAATGAATCTTTCATGAATAAAGGAAATCAATGAACTACGCCTGGCATGAGCAAACCTGCAGAGAAAGGACAGGGACAAGAGTCCATATCCCCAAACTCTTTGTCCGTGTTCACTCTATGCCTGATCCCAGAAGGTAAAAACAAACTGGTCAAACTGTCTCACCCATAATGAGATGTCTGCTGACCAAATCTGGAAGTAGAGGAACATGTGACCTCTGCAAGACTCCACCTCCTGTGCAGGCTGGCTGTTAATAACCCATGTTGCTGTGACATGTGAACAGCAAACTAGGCATCAATGCCATGGCTCAATGAACAGAAACAGATATTCACCCTCATTTAGCTGTAAATCCATTTAGCTGTAATATCTGGCTGCCTTAGCTCAAGTTCAGTCCCTGACAAGTTAAAAAGATGCTTGACAGGGAAGCCTGTACCTCCCTGGGGAGATGAGAGGGGTACGAGTAGGGTCTGAGAAGTCCAGAAGGAGAAGTTGAGTCCTTTGAGGATGCATTTACAAGCTGTTAAAACTGCACCATCCGAGGATGCAGAGCCGACTGGTACCTCCTGATGTGTGTTCAGCATCTGGACGTTTTCCTTCCCGTGTGTGTCTCAAGTATTCTTCACCTCCACCGCCTCCTCTCTCTGATTCGAAATAACAGTCTTCCTGCCCAAGGACCTGTTAAAAAATCAGTAATGCAAGGGAGCATGCAGGCCAGCCTGTCGGCTACTCATCCTTATGAATCATCTGGCCATTTTTTAGTTTGACAATTGCAGCTCATATATTTTAATATTGGTTTTGAAAGGAGAAATTGAGGAACTTCCATTTCTTTACAGCTCCCTGTAATTTCAACTTACTCTTTACTTATGTATGAAGTCGACTTGGGTGGAAAGGTTAGAGGCAGATGAATTTCTAGTATCAGGGCCTAGGAAAGGCCAATAAAATGTGCAATAATCTTAATGCTAAGGCTCCATGGAGCTGAAAGTGTGTTTTATATTCGTGCATGACACTCTATGAAAGTGAGGACCAGGAATTTTCAATTCATATTTTTCGTTTTTTTTTCTTCACTTTTTAAAAAAATTATTTTATTTATTTACATTTCAAATGTTATCTCCCTTCTTGGTTCTCCCTCTGTAAATACCCCACTCCCTTCCCTTTGTATCTAAGAGGGTGCTCCCCCAACCCTGGCTCACACCTCCAGCATCTCCCTTTGCAGGGGCAACCATCCTCCAATGAACCAAGCACCTCCCTCTAATTGATGACAGATACAGCAGTTCTCTGCCTCATATTTAGCTGGAGCCTTGGACTCACCTGTGTATACTCTTTGGTAGGTGGTTTAGCTCCTGGGAGCTCTGTGGGTCCGGTTAGTTGATACTGTTTTTCTTCCTATGGGGCTGCAATCCCCTTCAGCTCCTCCAGTTCTTCCTTTAAGTCTTCCATTGGGGTCCCTGACTTCAGACCAATGGTGAGTATCTGCATCTGTCTTAGTCAGGTGCTGGCAGAACCTCTCAAAGGACAGCCATGCCAGACTTCTGTCTGCAAGTACATCATCAGCAAAAGTGGCATAGTTTGGTGTCTGCAGATGGGATAGATCCTAAGGATCCTAAGGTGGGGTGGTATCTGAATCGCCTTTCTTTCAGTCTCTGCTCTATTTTTTGTCCTTGCATTTTTTTTTTTTTTTTTTTTTTTTTTTAGAAATTTTTTCTGGAATAAAATTTTTGAGATAGGTAGGTGGCCCCATTCCTCAACCCCTCAACTAGGGGCCATGTTTTTCTACTGGATGTGCTCTCTTCAGGTTCTATGTCTCTGCTGTTGGGTATTTGGGCTAAAGTCATCCCCATTGGGTCCTGGGAGCCTCTCACATCCTTGGCGTCTGGGCCTTTCTAGTGCTTCCATCTGTTTTGCACACCCTACTGCTACTTATTTCTATTCATTCTCCAGACTCTTTGCTATCTCTTCTTATACCTGAATCTACCCCTCTTTTTCCCCTCCCCTTCTCTCACCCAGCACCCTCCCTCCCCCTGCCTCCAGTGATTATTTTGTTCCCTGCCTAAGTGGGTTTGTTGGTCCCTCCTTCTTGTCAAGATTCCTATGGTAATTGCGTTCTATTACGCGTATTCTGAGTTTTGGGCTAATATCCACTTATCAATGAGTACATAATATCTGTGTCACTGCAATCAGGGTGATATTTTCTGGTTGCATCCATTTGCCTACAAAGTTCATGAAATCGTCATTTTTAATAGCTGTGTAGCATTTCATTGTGTAAATGCACAACATTTTCTGTATCCATTATTCTGTTGAGGGACATCTGGGTTGTTTCTAGCTTCTGGCTATTATAAATAAGGCTGCCACGAACATCGTGGAGCATGAGTCCTTAATATATGTTGGAGAGTCTTTTAGGTTTATGCACAATAGTGATAAAACTAGATCTCCAGGTAGAAATATTTCCAAGTTTCTGAGGAACCTCCAGATTGATTTCCAAACTTGTTGTAACAGCTAGCAGTTGTCTAGCAATGGAGGAGTGTCCCTTTTCCTCAACATCCTCACCAGTATGTACTGTTATCTGAGTTTTTGATCCTAGCCATTCTATTGGTGTAAGGTGGACTCTCAGGGTCATTTTTATTTGAATTTCCCTGATGACTAAGGATGTTGAACATTTCTCAGCAGCTCGAGATTCCTCAGTTGAGAATTCTTTCTTTAGGTCTGTACTCCATTGTTAATAGGGTCATTTGGCTTTCTGGATATTTTATATTATTTGTGAATATTGTGAAGGATCTTGTTCCCCTAATTTCTTTCTCTGCCCATTTTCTCTTTGTGTAGAGGAAGTCTACTGATTTTTTGAGTTAATTTTATATCCTGCCACTTTTTTGAAGTTGTCTATCAGCTGTAGGAGTTCCCTGGTAGATTTTTGGGGTTGTTTATGTATAATACCATCTGCACATAGTGATACCTTGACTTCTTCCTTTCCAATTTGAATTCCCTTGACCTCCTTTTGTTGTCAAATTGCTCCACCTAGAAGTTCTAATACTGTATTGGATAAATAGCAAGAGAGGGGAAGCCTTGTTTTGTCTTTGATTTTAGTGGGATTACTTCAAGTTTCTCCACTTAGTTTGATTTTGGCTGTTGGTTTGATGTATACTGCTCTTATTATGTTTAGGTATATGACTTGAATTCCTGACCTTTCCAGGACTTTTAACATGAAGGCATGTTGTATTTTGTCAAAGGATTTCTCAGCATCTAATGAGATGATCATGTGATTTTTCTCTTTGATTTTTGCATCTATAGTGTCGATGGATTTCCGTATATTGTATCATCCCTGCATCCCTGGGATGAAGCCTACTTGATCATTGTGATTGATGGTTTTTAGGTATTCTTGGACTTGGTTTATGAGAATTTTATTGAGTATTTTTGCAGTGATATTCATAGGTGAAATTGGTCTAAATCTCTGTTTTTCTGTTGGGTCTTTGTGTGGTTTGGTATCAGCATCTTGTGGCTTTATAGAAAAAAAATTACATAGTATTTCTAGCATTCCTTGTGTTCTATTTGGGGGAATGGTTTGAAAAGTATTGGAATTAGGTCTTCTTTGAAGGTCTGATAGAATTCTGCATCTGGCCCTAGGCTTTTTTTTTTCCTTTCTTTTTTGTTTGGGAGACTTTTAAGGACTGTTTCTACTTCCTTAAGGGTTATGGGACTGTTTACATAGTTTATCTGGTACTGATTTAAAATTGGTACATGGTTTCTGTCTAGAAAATATTCATTTCATCTAGATTTTCTAGTTTTGTTAAGTATATGCTTTTGTAATAGGAGCTAATATTTTTTTGAATTTCCTCAGATTTTTTTGTTATGTCTCTCTTTTCATGTCTGATTTCGTTGACTGGGATACTGTCTCTGTGGCTTTTAGTTAGTTTGGCTAAGGGTTTATCTCTCTTATTGATTTTCTCAAAGAGCCAGCTCCTAGTTTTATTGATTCTTTGTATAGTTCTCTTTGTTTCTAATTTATTGATTTCAGCTCCCGATTTTAATTTTAATTTTTTTCCTGCCATCTACTCCTCTTGGGTTTGTTTGCTTGTTTTTGTTCTAGAGCTTTTAGATGTGCTGTTAAGTTGTTAGTGTAGCATCTCTCTAATTTCTTTATGAAGGGATTCATGTCTATGAATTTTCCCTCTTAGCACTTCTTTCATTGTGTCCAATATGTTTGGGTATGCTTTGTCGTCATTTTCATTAAATTCTAGAAGATTTTTTATTTATTTTTTTATTTCTCCTATGACAAGTTATCATTGAGTAGAGTGCTATTCAGTTTTCATAAGTATGTGGGCTTTCTGTTGTTTTGTTGTTATTGAAGTCTGACCTTAGTCCACAGTGATATGATAGAATGCATGAGATTATTTCAGTCTTCTTGTATTTGTTGAGGTTTGTTTTGTGTCTGATAATATGGTCAATTTTGTAGAAGATACCATGAGGATCTGAGAAGAAGGTATATTCTTTTGTTTTAGCTTAAAATATTCTGTAGATATCTGCTAAATCTATTTGGTTTATAACTTCTGTTAGTTTTACTGTGTCTCTGTTTAGTTTCTGTTTCCCTTATCTGTCCATTGGTGAGAATAGAGTGTTGATGTCTCCCCCTATTATTGTGTGAAGTGCATTGTGTGCTTTGACCTTTAGCAATGTTTCTTTTTCAAATGTGGGTGCCCTTGCCTTTGGGACATAAAAGTTCAGAGAATTAATCTTGGTGGATATTTTTCTTTGATGAGCATGAAGTGTCCTTCCTCAACTCTTTTACTAACTTTTGGTTGAAAGTCTATTTTATTGGATATTAGAATAGCCACTTCAGCTTCTTTCTTTGGACCATTTGCTTGGAAAATTTTTTCTAGCCTTTTAGTCTGATGTAGTGTCTATCCTTATCATTGAGTTGTATTTCTTGCATGCAGCAAAATAGTGGGTCCTGTTTACATATCCAGTGTGTTAGCCAATGCAGTGTTTTGGGGGAGAATTGAGTTCATTGATTTTGAGATATATTAAAGACCAATGATTGTTGATTCCTATTATTTTTGTTGTTAGAGGTAGTATTATGTTTGTGTAGTTCTCTTCTTTTAGGTTTGTTGTAATATGATTTATTTCTTAGTTTTCTCTGGGTTTAGTTTCCCACCTTGTGTTGGAGTTTTCCTTCTATTATTTTCTTTAGAGCTGGATTAATCGAAAGATATTATTCACATTTGGTTTTGTTGTGGAATATCTTTCTTTCTCCATCTACGGTGATTGAGAGTTTTGCTGGGCATAGTAGCCTGGGCTGGCATTTGCATTTTAGGGTCTGCATGGCATCTGCCCAGGATCTTCTATCTTTCATAGTTTCTGGTGAAAAGTCTGTTGTAATTCTGATAGATCTGACTTTATATGTTACTTAATCTTTTTCCCGTACTGCTTTTAGTATTCTTTCATTGTTTTGTGCATTTGGTGTTTTCATTATTATGTGACTGGAAGGAGTTCTTTTCTGGTCCAATTTATTAGGTCAGGAACTAGGGTGGAGAGTCTCTTACCTGACTCTAGTTATGAAGTCCTGGGTATCAAGCTGTCTGTGGGTGTGAGAGAGGGTCTCAAGTATTTGGCTAGAATTACAGACTGGAAGGAAAGCAGGAATTTACATTTTTAAGATTTTTTTTGTTTCTTTTGATTTTTATTCTATGATCTAAACATTAAGTATGACCAACTGTAAAAATATAAATTAAAAAAGGAAAATAGTAAAAGAAAATAATAAAGCCAATACAGGTTGATGATTGAAAATTTGAATACCTTTAGACAAATGAGAAATTAATATGTCCTCATTTTATTTTTTTTTCAATATTTGATTTAGCACCCAATTGGAAAAAATAATGCTAAATAAATTTTATTTTTTAAATGTTTACCAGTTGTACTGTCATGAGCTCATTCAAATTCTTGGTTCTATGACAAAGAATAATAATGGTTCAATTATCTCTCATTTTACTCTTATGGTCATAGGTAAAACCCAGGAGAGTCAGGGGAAAATGTAGAGAAAGCAAATGACAAGAGACAGTTTGTCCTTTTAAAAGAACATTTGGGGATTCAAGCTGCCACACATTTCAAATATCCTGAAAACTCTGCTCTGTCCTGCTTGAGAAGTTTATATTCTGTTCTGTGGCAGCAACTGTAGACATCATCATTCCAGCAGGCTTCACAGTGACAGCATGTTCTTATAGAAATCTGCACTCTCTGAAGCGTCTCTTCAGTGTGTCATGTTATCGCACCAATAACCCCAAATGAGAAGATCCCGTCCTTGGAAGTCCTTTCTTCTCTCAGCTCTCTTCTCCATCTCCATCCCCACCCCTGCCATATTTACACCCTTTAGCCTATGGGGTGAGACAAGGAAGAAGAAGGTTTGATCTTTTCTGGCTTTCCATTTCACTGAAATGACTGCCAATATTACCTGAGTTCATATATGCTAGACTTTTCATAGGCATTGAACTCTACTGTCTGTGTTAGTGGTACCCATCTGAAATGAGGATGAGGAATGACAATACAAACTGAGAGTTCCTCCAAGAAGTTTGTGGATAACTTCAAGAGTAACAGGGATGACATCCAAATGTTATGGCCTCTTTTGGGAAGGGTCTCTTCAACCTCTGTGGCCACAGTGTTCACATAAAATATATGAGACTTTGAAAACCAGATAGAGATGGTCTCTTTCCCAATCAGTTTACTGGCAATTTACTGTAAAGCTTTGGTGAAAGTAGGGAACTGAATTTGCCACGGGATGTTACATGAGCAACACATTTGGATTAGAGTCACAGTAAACATAGACATTTGGTTCTTACATGAATTTCCTGCTGTAGATGCTCAAAGCTATAGGTTCACCTACTGATGAAAAGTCCTCCTGAATTCTGAAAGCTTAGGTATTTTGTAAATTACAGAACCAAGGTAGGAATAGGGTAATCTGAGAGATTCTTAGGTTGGCATGTATCTGACTTAGTTGGGGGTAGGTTGGATTTCCTTATGAATCTTAGCTCTCTATTGCTGTGAATTCTTGTGTGACAGGCTCTGAGGTGAAACATTGCCAAATACTGCACCAAGAGGCCTTTCAATGGGTCATAAAAATGCTATAAAAACATGAAAATTGCAGCTATAAAAAAGACATAACAAAACAGGGAACCTCCTAAATTCAGAAGCTAAGAAAGATGGAGAAATGAAAAGCATTCCACATGTTCCAAGAAGGCTGTAGCACAGAACCTTCATAGCTATTTATGCAGGAAAGTGTTATTTGCATGCAAAATGTACTTCAGACAATGTCTGAGTGCACTGCTTTAAGTATATAATCACCTGGCTTTCTCTAGAATTCATTCTTAACTTGGGTACCAAAAGGTCTTTGTTGTCTAAATTG
Source organism: Montemys delectorum (assembly GCA_019843815.1). NCBI lineage: Eukaryota > Metazoa > Chordata > Mammalia > Rodentia > Muridae > Montemys > Montemys delectorum. The sequence goes on from JADRCD010218998.1 coordinate 23,449, forward strand.
AACAGAATAAATCCATGATTTCCATATCTACTTTTAAAAGATCCATAACACCCCATGTCATAGGGGAGAACAATTATACCTGTTTAATGCTTGAGGAAAATACTGTTAAAAGCATATTTCATAATGAGACTATCATTTTACAATTGATAAGGAGCTCTCTTAAGACATCCCTTTATAATAAATCTGGCAGCTGTACTCTTCCTTTATCACAAATGCACCTTGGCTTCCATTTGTGCAGTTGTTTTTCAGTGAAGTTTCTGGGTATCCATTAACACTGGCATTTTGGCGTGAAACATGCACAAGACTTCATTTTCCATATGCCTAGTATGCGGATGTGACGGTACTGAGATACGGGGGCTATTTATGCTACTGCTATAAAATTCTGAACATGTTTAAGCAATAGTCATAAACATATTAAATAACACCATCCCAAGCACTCAGAGTCTGTTTGCCAGTTGGGCGAGCCCCTTCTATATGTCATTTTGATAGAATGTGCTTCCATTTCTGCTGTTATTAGATGCAAAGTATTTGAAAAGATGCTTGATTGAATTGAATTCTGATTGCATCTGCATTTAGGGCTTTCAGATATTGCCTGTTTTCCTAAGACACACATTTTTGTTTTCTTTTTAATCTCACAGATATGTGCACATGTTTACAATTCCTTTACTCCCATCTTCTCTTTCTTAGCATGTCTGGATATGTTTCAATCCTAACTCTTATTCTAAAATATGGTCAAGATGTAGCAATGATGAGTCAGTGTTCCATAGGTGAGAGTTGAATGGAAGTAAGAGACAAAGGAAAGGAGAAAACAGAAGTGAAAGAGAAGTGAAGCAGAGAAGAATGAAAGGGGAGGGAATGTTTCTTGTATATGCAGGTAGAATGAGGATTGTGTGCACACATAAACGTCCATAAACTATCTGTGTGTATTTTATAGCAATTCCACGTTTTCCACAGTTTCTCTTTTTCTACAATTACAATTGCATGCTTAACTAGAACAGTCTATAATAAGTACATGGGAAAATTTAAAACACAAAAGTTCACCAATTTTTAAAAATACAAGTTTTTTGATGGGCATGAGACTGTATTGATTTGTTTCCCAAGCTAGGTTTGAGCTGGCATCTTTTTAGTGCTTCCGCCTCCTACATGCCTTCATCAAAGGCATGTGCCATCCCATGCAGCTCAAGTTAGAAACTGTATACCACCTGGCCCTGCTGCGAGCATGAGCATGTGAGATGTGAATATGTTATTCATTTGCATGTCCAGAGTCTATATGCTACCCTCCCATTGGTAATATCGGTTATCAGCTTGACAGTTGCATCACCACAGGGCTTGTGTTCAAGTAACTTCTTTTTTAGCTGAGAATTACAACAAACTATATGACCACTGAGAGTGGCAATCTGGACAACACAAAGATAATTGTCAAATGTTCCTTTTAATTAATAAGTGGGTGCATGGTGGAGAGATTAATCAAAAAAGCTACCCTTATAGAGGTCCCGTGTTCAGCTCTCGGCACTTATGAGTTGTCTAGTAAGAATCCATAATTTGAGTTTCTGAGGCTTTGCTTCCCTCATCTGAGCTCTTTGAGCACCAGGCATACATGTGATGCACAGAAATACTTGTGGGTAGCAACAATCATACACATAATAAAATAAAAGAAATGAATCTAAAATAATTTAAAGTTGAAAGCACAAGATATCTGGTTTTTTTTTTTCACAAATAAGCCAACTTTAATAGATATTTTGTATTTATATAGAACCTTCTTCAAGAACCTTTTAAATGTTTTACAGATTTCCTCTTTAGTTAATCTTCACAACAACCCTGTGAGGTAGGTATTACTCCCATTTACAAGAGGGAGACCAAAGCACAGAGAGGTTAGGTGACTTGCCCAAGGTCACACAGCTAAGCTTACTGGAGAGCAAGGACCCAGCACCTTGCCTCCCAGGTCCCAGCCACACCCTCACGAGAGACTCTCCAATGAAAAGCATCTTTACAGAAAGTATCAGGAGGAGCATGTTATGAAAGTGAGCTCTTCCTACAGCCATTCACGGAAAGACAAACCCAACGCTGATGGCTGAGGCCATAAGGCCACTATAGCACATTTCCTTGCCCCTTCCTAAGCCACCCAGCTCCTGTCTTGAGTAACCTTCTAAAGGTGAAATTCCCATGACAGAAGCTGCATGACTCAGAAATGGGCTTAACTTAGAATATTTACTTTTAGTTATGATAATTCAAAATTTAGGACAGCTGCCCAAGCAAACATGTACATAATTACACAGCAACTAACCTGGTCTGAAACTTGCATCTGCCTTCATCATAATCACAGGCAAACAACAATCACCTGAAATGTGTGCTGGGTGGGTTACCTTTCACAACAGGATATCTTGAACCAGAACACATGTACATAAATTTCGTTATAGTAAATTATTATATCTGTTTTATTATGTGATTACCTATTGCTAATCTTTTATGATGCTTTAGACATAAATTGAGTTTTTATCGTAGAAACAAAACTTTACATATATAAAAATATATACTGGATTTGGACCAAAATGAAGTTTTACACATCTGTTTTGGATTTTGGATTGTGTATCCCACAAAGAGGAGGGGCAATATTGTAATTTGCTGACTTAGAGGCCACTCAACTGCATCTCTAAACACATATACTACTTTTATGAGTTTGTTTTGTAGTGTGTGTGCCTACATGTATTTGTGTGTGCGTGTGTGTGTGTGTGTGTGTGTGTGTGTGTGTGTGTGTATTTGTGTGGAGAGATGCACATGTGGAAGCTAAAATTTGGCATCAGGTATTGTCTTTGATTGTGTGCCACTTTACTTAGAGAGGCTAGATTTCTTGAATCTAGAATTCACGGATTCTTCAGACTTAGCTAACTGGTTTTCCCTTGGGATCCTCCAATGAGCTGAGTTTGCAGGTAGACCACCTCACCCTCCTGTTTTGTTATGTGGCTACTGGGGAATCCAAACTCCTGTCCTCACACTTGCACAGCGAGCACGCTATCATTGATCATCTCCTTATCCTTTCCTCTGCCATTTATAGTGCTTACTTTTGTTACTGAAATCCTTTTCATAGGTGATACAAATCCAGAGCACATTGGATTGGTTTGCACAACTCTTTGGACTTTGGAAGATCAAGGCAACATGCTGTGTCCATATGTCTAGCGAGATGTCATGAGGTATTTTCACAGTTATTTTCTTAAACCTTCACTTGGAGATGTCACATCTCTCCATGAATCTAGTTTTATAATCAAAGTAAGTATATACAAGAATGCGATTCTTTTATATCCCTAAAGTGACCAAGTCATTATTAAGTCTAAACCTTCAAAAATGAAGTCGGAAAGTTAATCTTAACACAGAGATAGTGCCTCTCTGCAGGGGATCATAGTTTGAATGGGCTGAAGTGATGAAGTATATAGCCCACACAGGAGTGTACAGCAAGCATCATCAGCACCCAGACAGTGCCTAGCAAGAACATTAACTTGGTTAACTGGCCACAATGCAGCTATGGTCTCAAAGCTTCTAACACATCCAAGCCCCAGAGTTAATTGGACCCAGTGAGACACAGGGAGCTCATCAAATTTACAGAGAGCATATGTGTTACTAAGAATGCCAAGTATTCATCCACAAAAAGGAGACTGGATGCTGGAGCTAATTGCATCTATGATTTCTAACTAATAGATTTCCTGAGATTGTATACATAAAATGGATGAAACATCACACGAATGAATATAAATAATATAATTTCTGAATCTATACGAAGCAAAATACTTAGAAATTAAATTAATGTATTTGGATTCAGAGAACAGATAATGTTTGGCAGAATGAAAAATCTAAAACTTGTAAGCTACATAATTCACACAGCCATAGTCTCTTAGTTTTCTTTTGTAAGCAGCCAGTTTCTTTCAGGAGCCTGAAGTTTACCACATTAAGTCTAAGAGGATGTCTCCATCTCCTACATCTTCCTTCTTCAGTATAGCTGCATCTCTCCCTGTCTCACATTCCTTTGCTGCACCTCATTTTGCCACCATCTCTTCAGTACCAACTTCACACATCTTCAGGCAGTGACGAGGGCACGGCCACTGAGTTTTGTACCTTCCTTGCAAAATATGACTCCAGTACTTCTGATCCGGCTCTTTCCTGCTGTTTAATACCTTCTTCATGCTTGGAATTTTTAATAATACTCTAAAGCATTAATCTCTCCTGTGGACCTCTAACACTTTCCAAATGACTCCACATATCAACACCTAATCAATCCTCCTAAAACAATAGACTTTACCTATTTGATGAGGTCTTTAAATTTTAAAGAGCTTCTTAGTTTTTTGTGTCCAAACTTTTCAGCATGTCCTTTAAGATCTATAGGTAGCCTATGTATTTAAAATAGTTTTTTGCGTTCTTCATTTCAAGTTAAGGTCCTTCTCTTCAGTTTTCTGCCATACCAGCCTGTTTCCTACTTCACCTCTCTCTACAAGATTAGTCTCACCTTAGCTTAATTTTCTTACCTTCTTCTTATATGGTGTTCTGGGGCCTTGTACTTATTCTGAACGTGTATTTATGTCTTCTGTTAGCTGTAATGCAGATTCTACTCTTGTAGTTTGGTATGAAGATTCTTCATTACCATAGGAACGTGGCCCAAGACCACCAGTGTTAGGGGGAAATCTATGAACACAAGGAACAAAATAATTAGAAGTGTGATTGGTTGTGTTTCCTGTTCCACTCGCCTAAGGGCATGGCCTCTTGGGAGGCCCAAGGGTGGGGAAATGAAGTCTCAGCTATGAGAAGCTGGGAGCTTGTTTGAGGGGGTCCCCAGACCTGCAACAAGGCCAGGGACAAGGGAGTTCTCTGACTCTTGGACATCCAGGCACCACTGTGAGTCTTGGAAAAGCTGAGAATGGTGTTGTGGGGGGTGCTGGGAGCAAAGCCTAGCCCAGGGTTAAAATGAACTCTGGCTTGTCTCAGTGGTGATTGTCCTTAGCTTGGTGGCAGTTTTCTGAGTAGAAGGTGCAGAGAGGCCTTCTACAGGGCTCTGTAGGCAAAGACCTTCATGGTTCCTCATGGTGGTGGTAAATGAAAGAGATAGTCCATGGTTCTAAACTATTTGTTGACTGTTCATGTATGAAAATGGGATGCATATCCTCTTCTCAGAGTCTGACCAGAGATTAAAGACCTTTTACAGGGAGGAATGTCTGGGAAGGGATGCTTATTGGCTAAACTCTCAAGGCCTCTAGGTACCTCATTAGCATGGAGAACTCTGTTCTGGGCCTACATGACCACAGGTCACATTTTCTTATGTAGGGAGTGTAGCCCATGTTCCAGGCCAAGAATATGAAAGAAAGCAGGAAGTCTCCTAAATTTTAAGTGTGTGCCCACTGAGTCTCTGGGTCTCAACCCTCTCTATCCACCAAGCTTCCTGGCATGGTTTTACCATCCCATAGTTGGTGACTTTGGTTCAGAAAAAAAAGAGATAATGATGTTTTAGAAAAATGGAAATCCAAGTACAAATAGGATACATAATTTATACAGCCATAGGCTCTTGTTTCTCTTTTATAAAGATTCATTTTCCCACAAACCAGATCTGCAATTTCCTACTATTCCAGTGCAAAAATAAAGTGACAAACCCTATATGTTGTTTCACTCCTATACTCTACCCACAGAGTACAGTTTTGAAATTTTATTTTCTTGGAGCAGAGGCTCTCATTGACTCTGCTGCCTGCCTTTGGGACCCTTATTTCCTTCTGGAATGCTATGTGTAGCCTAAATAGGAGAAAATGGACCTAATCTTACTGAAATTTGGTATGTCAGGGCTGCTTGACATTCACAGAGACCTCTGTTGTCCGCAGGTTTCCCGCCGACAGGAACACATGGACACACACAGGATCCTTCTGCAGCAATTGTTTATTACATCTTCCAGAGGGCGACACCCGACCCCCCGAAAAGGCACTGCTTATATATGCCCTGGAGCGGCGTGCTGATTCTGATTGCCTGTTTACTCAGGAGCGTAATACAATACGCCCCTGGATGGGTCATGACTTGGCGCTCTGGCCCTAGGCACATGCGCAATTTACCTGTCTGCTGGCTATCACCGCTCATCGCGGCTCTCTACAGACCTCCCATTTTCTGAAGAGAAGAATGGAGAGAAGTAGAGGTGGATATAAGGATTGGGTGGAGAGCAGGGAGGGGAAACTGGTTGGATGTAATATAAGTAAGTAAATTAATTAATTAAAACATTTATTTTCTTTGTCTAGGAGTTTTATGTACACAGATGCTGGTGTATCATGTATATGCTTGTTACCCATAGAGGCTAAAGAAGGCACTGGTTCCCTAGAACTGTAATTACAAAAGGTAGCTTTCTAACTCTGTGGATTCTGGGATCCAAACCTGGGTCCTCTGAAGGGGCAGCCAGTACTCTTTATTGTTGACCCAATTCTTTTCTTTTCTTTTCTTTTCTTTTCTTTTCTTTTCTTTTTATCTCTGATTTTTTTATTAGATATTTTCTTTATTTACATGTAAATTTCTCCTTTCCCAGGTTCCCCTCCAAAAAAACAAACAAACAAACAAAAACAACAAGAACAAACCCCTTTTGCCTCCCCCCTCCCCATGCCTGCTACCCCACCCTCTCCCACTTATTGGTCCTGGCATTCCCCTACACTGGGGTACAAGACCTTCACAGGGCTGAGGTCCTTTCCTTCTATTGATGATTGAATTTTCAATCCTCTACTATACACATGCTACCAGAACATTCAGTTCCACCCTGTATAGTCCTTGATTGGTGGTTGGGTCCCTGGGAGCTCTGAGGGTACTAGTTAGTAATTGTTGTTTGTCCTAAGGGGCTGCAAACCCTTCAGCTCCATAGAACCTTTCTCTAACTCCTTCATTGGGGACAGTGTACTCAGTTCAATGAATGGTTGTGAGCCTCTACATCTGTATTAGTCAGGTATTGTCAGAGCCTCTCAGGAGATAGCTATATGCTTGTCCTTCCTTCAGTCTCTGCTCCATAGTTAATCTCTGCCACTCCTTCTGTGGGTATTTGGTTCCCCTTTTTAAGAAGGAATGAAATGTCCACCTTTTGGTCTTCCTTCTTCTTAAGTTTCTTGTGGTTTGTGGGTCGTTCTTCCTGTATTCCAAAATTCTGGGCTAATAACCACTTATCAGCGAATGCACACCATGTGTGTTCTTTTGTGATTGGGTTACCTCACTCAGGATGATACTCTCCAGATCCATCCATTTCCCTAAGAATTTCTTAAATTCATTGTTTTTAATAGCTGAGTAGTACTCCTTTGTGTAGATGGACCACACTTTATGTATCCATTCCTCTGTTGAGGATGATATGATAGTATACTTAAGTGACCCCAAAAATTCCACCAGAGAGCTCCTAAACCTGATAAACAACTTCAGCAAAGTAGCTGGATATAAAATTAACTCAAGCAAATCAGAGGCCTTCCTCTACACAAAGGATAAACAGGCGGAGAAAGAAATTAGGGAAACAACACCCTTCACAATCGCTACAAATAATATAAAATACCTCCGTGTAACTCTAACTAAGCAAGTAAAAGATCCATTTCTTAAGTCCCATATAGTAATATTTGTATAAGCAAGACAGGAAACATTACTCAAGTAACAGATTAAAAACAGAACAATGATAACCATATACTATAACAAATGTGATATGTCCCTTTGTGCTAATTGTCTCTAAAAGCATATGTTGTACAATGTACTCTCAAATTTCATTTACAGACATTTCATGATTCTATTTAATATACCCTAGTCACCAGGCTAGTTTGGTGCTATTATTAAGTAAAATATGTGTCAAGACAACTTCTACATGATTTCTCGAGGGGTAGAGTCCACACTGTGGATGTACTGAGTGAGAGCAAGATCCATGTTCCAGGTGGGATAGAGCAGGACAATGTAAGATTTTATCACATTGCTCAGAGATATGTTTGCAATTTCAATCTCATGTGTTGTTTACTTCTGGAGTTTTGTCTTTAATCTTTCCAATGTGCTTAACTGTCAGTAAATGAAACCCAGAGACCAAAACTCTGTGCAAGAGTACTGGTGTGATTCTAAGACCTTTCTCCTCTTCTCTGAATATGCCTGTCTTATGTGATGCAGTCACATTTGATGAGCCAGTAATGACTGCTTTTTACGACATGTCACACTCACTCACTCAATGGCTTACAAAATCATTAATGCGACACATGTAATGAAATGTACCACTCTGAACCACAACAAAAACCAAATTAAATTAAAAAAAAAAAAAAAAAAAAACCAAATTAATTTTAGAAGAAAGTAGGCAAGAACTTTTTCCTTTCAATTTCCTGATAGTTAAAACCCCACAACATTTTGAAAAACTCATGAACAGAAAGCTATCATCTGTAGTGACTGACGACTCACCCTGATGTTTATCTCTCCTATGTGTTTCTTGGGAATCCTGTCTTCAGTGACTTGTCTAGGCTGTACCATAACTGAACAGAAGCCAAGCTTGCTGCTCATCCACAGTGGCAGTCAATGCCTGGATAATAGAGAAGAAAGGAGCTCCATTTATGCATTCCAAGAAACTCATATGATATCTTTCATTCCTTTATGGAGACATTTGAGACCAAGACAGTAACTAGCTTTAATGACTGTTTACACTGCAGAAAGGGACATGAGTTTTTAAGCATTTAGCAAAACTTAAATTTTCAGCTTGGCTTGAAAGTATTAAATCTTGAAGAAGGTATCTAGGAGGTCAGATAGCATACATCCTTATAGGCAACAGGAAATGATTGTATTGATATTGCCATGAGGCACAGGCATGCATGCCATTAGTTGAGGATAAGCTTAC
>JADRCD010219000.1:0-34905 GCA_019843815.1 Montemys delectorum
GTCTCTGCTCCATAGTTAATCTCTGCCACTCCTTCTGTGGGTGTTTGATTCCCCTTTTTAAGAAGGAATGAAATGTCCACCTTTTAGTCTTCCTTCTTCTTAAGTTTCTTGTGGTTTGTGGGTCGTTCTTCCTGTATTCCAAACTTCTGGGCTAATAACCACTTACCAAAGAATGCATACCATGTGTTATCTTTTGTGATTTTAAAGGAATATCTTGATGGGTGTTGGGTCACTGGAGACAGGAAGAAATCTCATCTTTAGAAAATTCCTTTCATTCACAATGCAAGGTTTTTGGTGTGCCTGTCAGCTATACTGTTTGTATGCATTAGGTTATTATGTCTATTCTATACTGTATTATGAGGCTGCTAAGATTGTTTTTACATTTTAAATGTTTATTTGTGGGCATATGTGTGTGCATCCATCCATTCCATGATGGGCATGTGGTAGTCATAGGGACAGCTTGTGGAGGTATTTCTCCCCTTCCACTATATGGATTCCCAGGATTGAACTAGCTTGCCAAGTCGGTACTAAGTGAACTAGCTTGCCAAGTCTGGTACTAAGTGCCTTTACCTGGAGGCACCTCATTGGTCCTTACTATGAATTTTAATAGAACAATCCTATTGCCCTAGAAATTCCATAAAGACAGAGACTTTTTTTTTCCCCATGATACAGTATTTAAAAAATACAAAACAAAACAAAATCTAGATGAACTTAAAGACACTTGCAGTGGCTGAAACTGGAAGCTAAAACGTTCAAGTTCATGTCTGTGTCACTGTCGCCTGTGGCTGGAAAGTCATCATTTCCTTTAACCAGAGGAATGTGCTGAAATAGTAGTAGGTGCTGGTTAAAATTAGACCAAATTATTTCTACCACCAGAACTGCAGACATTAAAAAAAGTGACAGATCTGTACTGGTTTCTTCTCTGGGTTGAAGAGATTTTCCATTTGGTTCAGCTTAACTAGAGTTGAATTGTGCCTGGGCTTGGCAGGCACACATTGCAGCCTTTCCAATTCTGGTGAGAGAAGCTCAGCCCTCTCCTGCAGGGCAATGGCCCGTGCCACTAGACAAAAGAACTGATAAGGTTGAAGCAAGTTCAGAACCCCGATAAATCTCATAGTTGAGAATGGCAGGAGCATCTGGGTACCCAGGGGGATGGGAACCACATTAGTCCTAACACTAGTCCCAGTCCCCACTGTTTTCACCCAGAGAAACACAGTCTGTGATAAGTATCTCAGATTGCCTTTGTCTTCCCAGCACCCCAGTGGTGAGGAAGAAATGCTTTGATGCAGAAACATGGACTGACACTCTCATTGGCAACTGGTACAAGGCTACACAGTATCATTGTCTTCTCATTTTGTCTCCATGTTCCCTCCATCCTTCCTCAGCCTCAGGAAAGGGCTCTACGTTGACATCCCTTGTCTTTACTTGATTGTGTGCTACTCATGTTTAACAGGATGCTCTTTGCAAACATGCTCTCAAGTTGTCTTTACAAGCAGTGAGCTTGCCAGGGCTCCAGCACTGTATGTGATGTGTGCTGAGATTGCCGTGAGAATTGTCCATCTCTTGATTCTTTTTAGTTGTAACATCCAGAGCCTCCCAAGACTCAGAAATGTGCACAGACACAGTTACCATGGAGAGGAGAATAAAACAGCAACAATCAGGATCCTGTTATTGTGTAAGGAAGCTACTGTTTGTGTGGGCAGGACTCTAAGGATGTGTTTGTCCAGCCTGCAGGTGTTCATTGACTGTATTTACAGAGATGGGCCAGATGGACTTGTTACACTGATCAGTTGTGTTGAATCAAACTCTTACTAGGAACTTCCGAGAACGTATGCTTGAGCAGTAATGGCCTTGGTCACTTTGCCTGTGGGTTGTTTGGGCCCATCTCATACATGGAAGTTATGACAGTGCCCCTAGTGTGTGATTGTATAGCCTCTCAGTTTTTCCATCAAATACTTAACATTTACAAAATGACTTTAAATGTTTGCCCCTATGTAAGGTCTTAGCACTCGATGCCTCTTTTCTTGCTTGCCTGACTTTCAAAGTCCATGTTGCCATTTAATAAGTGAAAGAGCAGAGTTTAAAAGACAGATGTCATCAGCATGGTGGCAAAGGCTTAAAATCATAGTTTTCTGGATGTTGAGGTAGGAGACCAGTGTGAGCTACATGAAGTAGCATTGGGAGGGTTTAGGCTCCTGTCATGCAGTAACAGGAAGAAATGTCCATTTTTGGAGACAAATTGATGCAGGTAGGGAGATAGCAGTGTCTTGTGCGTTGTTTCCTGTCTTGACAAAAGCTGAATTCAGCAGTGTGCTGAGATTTTCACAGTGACTTTTACAGGTAACACAGGGCCCTTTCCAGGGTTACTTACTGCTGTTTGGAGACATTATACAAAAGTCCTTGCTTAGCCTCGGCTTCCCTTCTTGCCCATTCTCCCTTACAGGCTAAGGTTCCTCCTGAGCACACGGAATAACCAAAACCTGCGGGACAGGTTAGATTATATTTGATATTTACTTTATACTTTATTTATTCATATATATATTGTTTTTGGTTTTTCAAGACAAGGTTTCTCTGTATAGCCCTGACTGTCCTGGAACTCACTCTGTAGACCAGGCTGGCCTTGAACTCAGAAATTCACCTGCCTCTGCCTCCCAAGTGCTGGGATTAAAGGCGTGCGCCACCACCGCCTAGCTTATTCATATACTTTTGAAATGAGCTTTTGATACATTGCCTAACCCCAAGCAATTCTCATGCCTCAGCTTCTGAAGTACCTGGGATTACAAGTACAGGCTGCTGCACCTAGTTTATACTTTAAAAAGTTTTGTGTTTTGTAACTTAGTATTTGAATATTAATTAAAATATTCTAAGTCAGACTGGTGGTAGTGGTGTGTACCTTTAATCTCAGGACTCAGGAGGCAGAGGCAGGTGGATCTCTTAAGTTCAAGGTGAGCCAGGGCTACACAGAGAAACCATGTCTTGGGAAACAAACAAGCAAACAAAAATCTAAATCGGGTGTGTGGTGCAGGTCTGCTGCCTCAGCACTTGGGAAAGAAGGCAGGAGGATCAGAATTCAGTCATCCTTACCTGCATAAAGAGTTTGAGATCAGTCTGAGATCTGTGAGATCTGAGATCTAAAAATGGGTGTCAGGATGGGTGTTGAGATGATTCACACATGCTATACAAGCAGAAATTCAGGAGGTTGGATCCCTAGCACTGGTGTGCCAAACAAGGTGCAAACCTAGCACTGGATGGGTAGAAACAGGAGGGTTATGGGAGTTTGCTGGCTTCTAGACTATCAGTTCACATGCACATTCGCACACACACACACACACACACACACACACACACACCTATCCCCCTCGCTCAGAAAATAACATACACAAAAAACTCCCCATGAGCTCCAGGCACTATAGGAGACTCTTCCTCAAAGAAGTGATATAGAGGGTGACAGAGGAGGCGTCTAAGGTGTGGCATAGTGCAAGCACTCCATGAAGGTGCGAGCCAGTGACTCTGTTCCTTGTTCTCCCCTGGGGTCCTTTTCTCCTAGCACCTTTTGTGGGAGACAGACAAGATCCTTGCCCATTATGCAGGCAAAGGGGGAGTAGTTTGAGAAAGCTTAGTGGATTCCCTTTCTGCAAGAAAATGCTAAGTAAGTATTCATTAAATCACACCTCTGACTTGTGGGTACATGGGAGAAGCATGTAATGTTGGGGGGAAAATTGTAGATAGAGTCCGATTGTTACAGTCAACAAACTGCTTATCTTTAGGAGAAATTGATTGAGTTTATGGCCACGACCAACCACAACAGAGATATCATGGGGTCTAAGGTCCCAAGGAGTCCTTCTGGTCCCCATGGTCCCCTGCAGCTGTGCTCTGGTGGATAGTGACCCTCGAACAAGCCAGTACCAGGGTATTCCTGTTGCCCTGCTGCTCTCTGGTATTTGCTCTTCTTCCTGGACTTTACAGGAATCTCTGTGAAATCAGTGTAAGCTTCAGGATGTTCCCCTGCCACACTGAAGGCTGTGTACACAGTCACAAGACCAGCTTCCTGCCACCCTCTATTCAAGAACTTTTTATGCTGCTAACAATATCGAATTCTTTCGGAAGCTATTTACATAGCTGGGACTAGTGAACAGGGCTGGACTGAGTGAACTGGTTGGCATTTAGACTTCAGAAATAGATCTTTAAGGTTATTATGAGCTGTCCTATATAACAAAGCCTTAATTAACCAGGATTAATTGGAGAAAGGACAGTTTCTGGCTAATTGGATTTTCTTTGAAGGTTAAACATTTTTACTCTTTTCCCCCAATCTTCTTCTTACTAGGGTTTCTTTGGCTTCTGGAATTCTGACATCAGGATTTAAAAAATAAGTTATTGTTTCATTCTCTCCCTGAGCCTTTTGCTTGCCTGGTATTTTCTGAAAGCAGCAGAGCCTTGGCGCAGAGGGACTTCTGGTGTCTGTGTTAGGAATGGGTACCGCACATCTTTATACACATTGCAGACTTTTAATTTTGTCTTCAGTACTTAAAAATACAGAAATCTCATTTCTAAAGTTAAAATCATGTTTTTTCCAGTAATCACAAACTATAGCTGCCTCCAAATACAGAAGCATTTCTTATATTTTTGGTTGTGAGCCTAGCCTTTAACGGCTGAGCCATCTCTCCAGCCCCAGAAGCATTTCTTGATAGTATCTAGGGAACTCCAGTGCTTTAATTTTATGTAAGTTAACTTTAAATACTGACTACCAAACATAACATTAAGATTTGTCATCTGTAAGAGACATTATTATTTCTCAGTGATGACCCTGCAAGCTAAAGATACTTGAAAGTAAAGAAGATTAACAGTTTCTATTTTATATTTTATTTTAAATAAGGGTGGAAACAATTATTTTTAATATTTTTTTCCTCTGAATTCTTTTCTTGACATAGCTAAGCTATGATGATAGGAAACAAATCTTGAAAGCAAATGAAAACCCTGAAGAAAACATGAGTGACGTGAAGACAGACAAACAAAAAAACCAAAAAACCAAAACCAAAACCAAACCAAGCCAAAACAAAACAAAAAACCAAACCAAACCAAAACAAAAAAACCAAAAAAACCAAAAAACTAGATCCAGGTCATGACAAGTGCATTATAGTCTCAATTCTTAGGGGCTTGAAATACCAATCTTTTACAGGAATGATTTCTCTTAAAAATTTATTGTCTACATGTCTGCAGAAGTGTTTCATTTTAGTCTTGTGAAAGGAATCCCCTCTGCCATTGTTGGGGTTTGTGATTTGGGATGTTAAAATAGATTTCACACTTTGGAGAGGAAACCGTCCCGTGGTCAGGTCTCTATAAAGAGCCAGCTGTGGGTTAGGAACATGGGTTATCTTATGAGTTGACAGTTAAGCACAGTAGAGAGATCAGGCTATTGAAGAACCCTTAGACCTGGCAAGCCAGGAAACACTTTTTTGACTGCTAAAGCCTCACATTTTATTGGCTTTGAAACCACAGTCACACAGGCAATATTTGTCTTTTTCCCCCTAAGACGGATGTATACAGGATATATTAATTATCCTGATAACAATAAGATAATTTCTTCATTGATTAGCTTCATTAGATTCAGGTTATATATCTATATCTATATCTAAGTGTATAAACATTGATATGTCTAAAATTTTCACAGCATTATTTTTGGCCTTTTATAATTTGCCTTTGAAACTAATAGTTGCATTAAACCTGAGGGTTACATTTGATTGGCTTGAAATAGTGTGTAGTTGTGGCTGATAGGTTAGTCTGAGGTGGGACCCGGGAGAGGGATCTTGAACCTTTGTGTAGGGCGGATGCATTTTCATGGTGTATTTAGTTCTCTCCCTTCCAGTTCAGGTGCAATGCAAGGAGTAAGCTTTGAGCTAACAGGAAAGCTGAGGGCTTGCTGGACAATAATGGGGCTTCTCAGGAGAGTTCTTCCCATAGGAGCTGAGGCCATCGGAGAAGAGGCAGGGTCTCTAAGTACAGCCCAGCATTTTGTACATAGGCATGTGTGTAACCAGTCACTGGGATGGAGGAAGCACAGGCACCTATGGAGTCTGGCAAGAACTGCTAGTTGCTTAGTGTTCTTGGGCCAACCCCTTGACAAGTCTTCCAAACTCTTGGAGAAATAGCAGAGCCTTTGTTGTGGTGGAAGGAATTGGAGTTAGAGAGATAGGCAGGTGGGGAGACATGAAAAAAATAACTCCTGGTTGTGGGCACAGAATGGAAAGGGGGGGCAGTACACCAAATAGGAAATGCCTTCTTGGCACAAACCTTTGTCGTGCACAGCCTGGGGCTCCTGCAAGATTGGCAGCTTTGTCTTCATGTTCTTTGGATGCCACTGAGTCTGCATTTCAGGGAGGATCCCTTGCTGGCTAGTGTATCCATGGCTTGGCCAGCCTTATCACATATCAGAGGGAAGAAAGGCCCAGTAGAGTTGATGCTCTACAGCCTCAAGGATAGTAGGGCTAAGAAAGGGATGTGGATGATCAAAAAGAGAATTTGGAGCAGAGCGGTGAGTAAGGCCTGCAGTGGAGAAGGAGTTGAAAAGGAGAGAGAGAGGGTTTGTGTGTGCCAAGACAAGGGCAGAGAATTTTCAGGTATATGCTGCTGTTTCATATCAATTTGGCACAAGTCAGAGTCATCTGAGTGGAGAGAACCTCAGTCGAGAAATTACTTCTATCAGATCAGGGTGCAGGCTGGCCTGAAGGGCATTTTCTTTAATAATTTATTTTTTTTAATTTATGTGCTTTGGTGTTTTGCCTGCTTCTGTGTCTGTGTGAAGGTGTGTGAGGATATCAGATCTTGGAGTTACAAACAGTTGAGAGCTGCTGTGTGGGTGCTGGGACTTGAACCCTGGTCCTCTGAAAGAACAGTCAGTGCTCTGAGCAGTGAGCTATCTCTCTAGGTCCCAAAGGGGGCTTTTCTTAATTAGTGATTAATGTGGGAGGACCCAGCCCGTTGTGGGTGGAGTTTTCCCTGGGCTAGTGGTCCTGGGTTCTTTAAGAAAGGAGTATGACTAAGCTATGAGGAGCAAGCCCGTAAGCAGCACCCCTCCGCAGCCAATGAATCAGCTTCTGCCTACATGTTCCTGCCTTGTTTGAGTTCCTGCCCTGACTTCCTTCAGTGATGAACAGTACTATGGAAGTTTAAATTGAATAAACTCTTCCCTCCCCAAACTGCTATTGATCATCACAGCAATAGTAATTCTAACAAGACAAGGTATATATAGTATTTCACTTTTTTTTTTTTTCTTGTTTAACCAAATCTTAGTACACCTATGTTCCGGCAAAGAGTGAAGATTTGAATTTCTGGCCACAGTTATGTCTGAATGTATGATATGTCTGAATATAAACTTTCCTGGCCGTCTTTGGCCTGGGAGCTGACCTTTTGGCTGTTTTATGTATGACAAGCATCTCACAGCTCTGCTGCATTATAGCCTGTGAGCCTTTTTTCAGTGGTGAGCCATGGCTTGAAGTTGGGAACTGTGCTTAGCTTTGTCCTCCATATTGGCTGACAGTCCATTTTCAGGAAACAGTTCATAGGGCTGAAAGGCATGTTAACCAACATGGAAATACTTAGACTCCAGGAAAATTGTTTATAGACTAGTGTGTGAACAGGATGCCTGATTGAAAAAAGTACAAATATAGCTGGGTGGGGACGGAAAAGCAAATCTGCCGGGTAGCCGGCCAAGTAACATCTGGCCGGCCGGCCGTATCACAAGTGGAGAGCGGTTGTCTTCAGAGCTGTGTTGTTTTTGTTCTGCTCATCGGGATAGCTTTCTCCATCAGCCTCTCAGCCCTGGGCTGCTATGAACGAAGCTGGTAAAGCTGCTCCCTTGCCAGCTTTACCCCCTTCACTCCCTGGCCAGCTTCACCCTCCTGCTGGTGCTGTTGGTGGGAGGCTAAGGGAGTCTGCTCTTATCTGTACCTTCCTGGGATGCTCTTGGCATGGCTGGAAATCACTGGTTCACTTAATGTTCTCTGCCCCGCTCTTGTTATGTGAAAAGAAGCCAGTGAAAATGAACATCGGAGTTTGCCAGGGTTATGGTTGTCCTGTTCTTTCTAGCATGAGCCGCTCTGTGAAGTCTTGCTATACAGTTAGTGGCTCCAGGGTCAGGGAGCCACGGTGAGGGGGTAGGGGCTGGCTATTGGGATCACAGCCTGGGTCAGATAAACACTGTCAGCTGGGTCTGTGGCTTTTTGATGCTCTTCCTTCCTGGCTCAGGTTCTGTGAGAGGACATTAGGTGTGAATTGACTGGGGGCACTTGTTCTGTTTACCAACCAGAGTTAGTCAGGTGGGCCTTGAGAAGTTGCAGTCTCCTAAATACCACACGCACTCACCCACGAGTTGAAGTTAAGTCACTATTGTGTGCTGTGCGTCTAATCTTCCTGTTAAAGTGGGTTTAAATTGAATATGGATAGATACTTACAGAAATGCATAGATTTCTTTTCTAATCCCAGCACCTATGAGGCTGAGCAGCAAGAAGCTTCCTGTTGAAAGCTTTGAGGCTAGCCTGGGACACATAGTGTAGCCCTATCTAAACCAAGCCAAGCCAAACCAAATTTATACCACCTCTTCAGGCAATAATAATGACACACCCCAAAAGGCAAAGCAATGAAAAGAAATGAATGTGTTGGAAATCTAGCTCTCTTGGACAAGTGCTTGCACAAACTTGATCCTTATATGTGGAAATGTTGGCACACTAGGAATCCAGGTGCTTGAGACAGAGAGGTGGAAGGATCAGCTCCAGATCATGTTTGGCTACATATGGAATTTGAGGCCAGCCTAGGCTTCATTAGACCCTGGCTCAAAAGCAAAACACAAATCCCCAAGCCAACAGTAAAGGATGCTAAGCCAGTGTAGTATGTGCATCTTTAATGGACATCTTTATGTTATGTGCACCGTGTGCATGCCTGGTGTTTATAGACGCCAGAAAGTGCATGAGATAGCCTAGAACTGCAGTTATAGATGGGTGTGAACTACAGTGTTGGTGCTGGGAACTGAACCCCAATCTTCTGCAAGAGCCGGAAGTACTCTCAATTGCTGAGCCATCTCTCTAGCTTCTCAAGTACATAGTCACTTATGAAAAGCAGTCGTTGACTTGCACAAACATGGCTGACTCGGTTTTAACATTGTTCTTGTTGAAGGAGTTCTGGGACACCTCTTTATTCTGTCCTCAGCCCTTTGTCTCTAGAATGCCTTCCTTATTTTCTATAATTGTGTATTAGAGAAATCTCTACCCCCAAAGGTCGTTGGGGTAGATAAGTTGAACACTACTATATCAAAAAGCAGGAACTTTATTTCATCCCTCTGCTTTCCTGCAAGGGAATGAGCTCAGTGTTCTGGCGTTGCCCTCCTCCCGGCAGCAGAGAGAGAGGTGCTCCGTAGTCATTTTGGCTCTATCAGCTGCAGAGTCACCCTGGGTTAAATGCTTTGAGGTTAGTTTTTTCTTCCATTTTTATCAGGGGACATGTAAGTTGGTTGCTTCAAGTATAGTGAGAGACCAGGAAAGTTGTCTATTAGAACCTTGGACATTTTCTGTATTTTTTTGTAGAATTAGTTAGTTTTAACTCTAAGAAATAACATTTTTTTAAAGGTTTAGCAATATTCATTTTTTTGTTCATGTTCTTTGTGACGCTTTTTCACCAGACTAGAGCAGATTGGTGGTAAACTTGAAGATCTTGGGTAGTCCCTTGAATTTTCATACTAGACTTTGACAGCTTGGTAGATTATAACAAGAAAACAGTTAATATACTTGTAGCTGTTCTTTTTCCTCTGCTATACTAAATTAATCTCATTGCTGCAGTAGCAGTTTTTATGGATACATCCAATAGAAATTGTGTACATATTGCTGCCCAGTTCGATTCCATCTGCAATCACGGCAAATGTCTATTTGTTTGCCTTAAACACCATATAATCTAGCTGTTGTTCCCATTGGTTCATTTGGTAGCACTGGCTGATCCCAATTGGCTCTGGGAGGATCGAATCTGGATGGTGTGGTACAGTCAATAAGAGCTGTGGCAACTTCAAGAAGCAAGAGCTGGCACTCCAGTTGCATAAAGTGACTCTGAGCAGGGAGTTCACACTGTTTTCATACTAAACTCCCTAAGTATTTGATAGGTTCACAATGCAATCCTTGTCTCCTTCACAAAACGAACTTCAGAATTTTGAAAATAGTTAAAAGGAAAGATGTCAGAAATTAAAAAAACAAAACAAACAAAACTCCACCATAACAAATAAAAAAAAAAAGCCATCCTAATTTGTAGAAAAGTATAATACAGGAGCAAGTCAAGATGCTGGTTAAATGCCTGGTCCCTGCCTCCAGTTATTTGTGAGAATGTGGTATAGTCACCCTTTGGATCATGCCTTTGGATACATTACCAGTCATTTCACCTCCATATCTAAATTAATAGCAAAGAAGTGTGCACATGGGATTTCCTGGGGCTTCATCTCCCCACTTCTCCCAGAATGTGTGCGTGGCAGGATAAAGCCAGACCAGGCAGTGATTCTGGAAGTGAAAGGAGACTTGAGGGTCACCCAAGTACTAGGACAGAGGAGGAAGACCATCCGTCCTCAGGAAGCCGGCAACGGAACTTCACCTCTTGTGTGACCTGTGCTCTGTGAAGGCCTCTGGCCTTTCACGCCCCTGGTCTTCAGGGTCTGACACAAAGGAGCAGGGATTTCAGTAGCTGAGGACAAGGCTGAAGAAAACAATCAAACTCTGGAGGAACCTGACTGTAAAGGAAGGATTACAAAGGATGAGAAGTTAGACAGGAACAAAATGTGTAGGGAAACAAGTCCCTAATGGTCCCCCAGTGTTCTCGGGGCTTCTGTGGAGTCCTTGATCCTTTTTCACGTGTTTCCCTGTTTATATACAGCAGTTACTGCTCTGGCCTAAGACGAGCAGGTCCGACATCAAAATTTTTTTTTTTATATTTTAAGACAGGGTCTCTCTATATAGCCTTGGCTCTCCTAGAACTCACTATATAGACCAGGCTGGCCATGAACCATGAATCCTCCTGCCTCTGCCCTTCCAGCTCTAGAATTAAAAGTGGACATCAACATGCGTGGCAGAAGAGAGGCTCTTTGGCTGGCAATCTAATTTAGCACTGAGCCACCAGGCAGAGTTATGAAATTCTTTTTTAAAGATTTATTTTAATTTTTAAAAATCTGTATGTGTATGTATGCATTGCTACATGTGTGTGCGTGCCCATGGAGGGCAGAAGAGGGAATCAGATCCCCTGGAACTGAAGTTGTGGTGGTTCTGAGCAGCCTGATGCAGGTACTGGGAACTGAATTGGTGGGCTCTCTGGAACATCAGTAAGTGCTCTTAACTACTGGTTTGTCTCTTCATTCTCCAAATGGTTACTTTTTCCTCACTGCTCACAAAGCAGATATGTGTAATTTGACTAGAGAATTAATTACTTTGATTTAGTTAATGAATGTTTGAAAGGTGTAGAAGTAATTGTGGGGAATTGATTTTTGCCCCAAAACTGCAATGTTGATTTCAAGCATGAAGTTTTATGTAGTGCTCTATGAATGACCTTTGGCTATTGGTAGAGAAGACCGAGGTCATCAGACTGGTAGGAAAGGGAGTAGTGTGTTTTGGGAGCTGGCTTAGAAAGTACAGCTGGCTTTGTTCAGCTGCCATGTACTTGTTTGTCTGCATTTTTGTTGTAATGAGTTGGTAGCAGGTAGAGTCCATAGGCAACAAATGGAATTGGTGACAGAAGTGGAACAAGATCGACACCCAACAAAATCAACTCTTGTTTTGGTTCAGTTTTGTAAACAGAAGGTAAGAGAAACAACACCTGGCAGTTCTGCAGGGAAGCATGTTATTTGCCTAGCCTGCCTGTTCACTATCTCTGCATTACTCTGTGCTTGACAGATCCTGACCATGGGAATTTGAAGATTGGATCTCTTAGAAAAAAAGTTTTAACTAAAAATAATACTAGAAGGAGGTAGGAGGTCACTCAGGATGGTCTGAGTTTGTTTATTCTCATTAGTTCCTTGGAAGTAATAGGCATGCCCAGCGTGGGGGTACACACCTTTAATCCTAGCCCTTGGGAAGACAGATGAATCTTTGAATTTGAGGCCAGCCTGGTCTACAGAGGGACAGCCAGTCATACACGGAAAAACTGTCTCATCTATCCTCTCTCAAAAGAAAAAAAAAAAAAAAAGTAACAGTCATGTCTTATCTTAGTTTTATTGTGTTTTTCTGTAGGTTACAAGATAAGCTGGGAATGTAAAACAGCTAAGATGATCATGTTATCTCCTAGATGAGGTAGTAAGACACACATACACATCAGAATATTCCTGTGTATGCTTGTCTCTAAAATATACATAAGACTGTTACTCAGTATCTGTGGGGATCTGGTACCAAGACATCCTCTTGCACCCATAGAAGATACCAACTTTTGTGAACATCCATGACTCATAAATACAATAGTAGATAGACTCTGAACATCTTACCATATACTTAAATCATCTCCAGATTACTTACACCTAATGTAATTGTTGTATGAATACCGTATTGTTCAGGGAATGATGACAAGGGAAAAGACAGTGTGCTTTGTACAGATGTTAGTTCCATAGGCTTCATTACACAGTAGAGGGAGAAAAAGACTAGAGGCAAACATGCTCAGAAGTGAGTGCTGGAGAAAGGTTAGCCCTGTGAAATGGTGGGGGCTGCATAACCCTTTATTCACAGGGACTCGGAGAAGTTATTGGTCTTTGGAATACTGGCTTCTCATCGTATTGTTGCATTAATTTTAGTTTCTGTTACTGCCAGACCATGATAGAGGAGTGGTCTCATCTCCTCCCAACTCTTTGTTAGCAGGGTATTATGGTACACATCTTTAATCCTAGTACTGGGGGGAGAGGCAGGTGGGACAGTTGAGTCTGCATAGTTACTTCCAGACTAGCCAGGATTACCTAGTGAGATACTGTATCAAAAACAAACAAAAAATTGGATAGGTAAGCTCACCTGTATGACTTAAGACAGAACATCCATGTGCTTTACTGCAAACAGGGCAAGTGGCCCTGCTTTGGGAAGAAGGAATCCACCCTTCACATTTGTGGAGGGATTTGCCACTTTGTAAAGACAAAAGGGCCTATGTGGTGAGCATGCTTTTCGTGAAGTGAAGGGCAAAGGAGGATATGTGTTCTCTGTAGCTTAAGTAGCTTGGGGGTGAGTGGATGGTATTTTAAAACAGAACTGAGAGTTAAGGAAGAGCTTTTCTTCTCTGGAAACTTGGGAAGCTGTGTTTCCTGTGCGGCCTGGTTACAGAAAGGCTGCCAACTGGAAAAGCACTAAATATAAATTCTAGAAGACGGGCCATGCAGTCCATCCTTTAGTAGTCTTGTAAAGGAGCGACTGGTGAGTATTTGTGTTGGCCTTGTCTTAAGGATGGTTGTGCATCCTCAGCTTTGGTGCGTTTATGTTCTCTAGAGCCTAGGCTCCATTTCTTTAAATGCCTTGGCTTGTGTTTCAGCAGGATAACTGAGTATTCAGCACTTTTCATACAATACAGTTCCTGGACATCTCACATTCAGGACTGTTAGTTAATATCCATGGCGACCCAAACTCTGAATCAAGGAAGGTGCCAGCATGACAAAGGGTCTGCCTTTGGAAAGGTTTTCCTGGCTTTGCTACAGATAACTTTGGATCTGGGACAGAGGTAAGTGTAGGTGTAGGTGTAGGTATAGGTAGGTGTGTGTGTGTGTGTGTGTGTGTGTGTGTGTGTGTTAAATTTATTGTAGCCCAGGATGGCCTAGAGATTGCTATGTATCTATAAGGACCCTGAACTCCTGATTCTCCTGCCTGTACCTCCCATGTACTTGATTACAGGCATATGTCACCAACCTATGGTAGGACAAGAATTTTTTTTAACACGTGAACCTTTTATAAAATGGTTTTACTTGAACAGGGTCTCGTGTAGCCCAGGTTAGCTTTGAGTTTGCTATGTAGGCTGACACAGTCCTTTTGTCACTCTGCCTTTCAAGTGCTAGGTTACTCATGTGAGCCACCACACTGCTTTCCAATTGGTTCTAATCCATACGAGAAAGCTAGTCAGTCGGTAGTCTCTACTAGCAAATGCCTGGTACACTTTAGTGAGTCTAACTGGAGTCTCTGGTAGCACAAGCCTAGAATCAGTCTGATCCACATGAGTTTTTTCTTTGTTACGGGGGTGACTTGTTGCTTTTGGCTTTCCTGATACTGTTTTCTGGAGACTTGAGTCGTACAGGGTTGCATAAGGCCCATTTCCTGCTGCACTTCAGCATCATCCTTGCTTTTCTCTCATGATCCCCAGCCTGGAAGAAGTCAGCCTGTCTTTTCTTTCGCACAGTGGGGAGACAGAATTTTGACCTCTGAATCAAGTCTAGGTTTATATTCTCTGGGCTCACCCAATGGTAAGAAAGCCAAACAATGAAGGAGACAGTACTGACATCAGAGAGGGACGTCTTGGGTGGGGGAATCCCAGAAGAGAACATGTTGTTGTAGGCAACACCCAGAGGAAAATCCACAAATCATGATAAGACTCAGTGGGGATTTCTGGGCCACCAAGAAAGCACTCGGTTGTCTTTTCAAACTCCTTCGTATACATCCCTACTCCGTTGCATACAGCAGGATCCTAACAATGTCCTAAAATGGTGATCAAAATTCAGAGGTCTACAAGGGCCTAAAGTGAATCCTTTAAACTAGCAAAATGTGTTTGGATTTGAGACAAAAGGGATTAGTGGGGTCTTGGCAAGCCAGAGAAAAAATTCTGAGTCAGGCGCCATTCGGCTTCAGCCCATGCCGGCAGCCCATGCTGGCAGGCAGGCCGGCGTGGCCAGGCTTCCAGGTTTGACTGATCATATTAAAATTTGGATTTGGATATGAAATCTTCCACATTTTCAAAGACATTTGGTAGTTTTAAATGCTTTATGGGCAATTAAAAACAATCTACGTTAGTGCGTAATCAAACCACATATGGGTCCACAGTTAGGAAATGGAACTTAGAGCCCTACTTTGCATTAAGGATTGTCCTTTCCTGAGACTGTCCTCACTATATTGTTGACATAGGATGTATTAGGTACAAATGACTCGGTAGTGGGGTCAGCTTTTCTCGGCACCGAAGAACAATCCTCTTGAAAGATAACTCAGGAAATACATTTCTGAGTTTTGTAAAAGATGTGTCTTGGAGGCTAAAGGTTTGATTCTTAAGGTTTGCTGATGGGATTGGCTAGGGAGAGGAGAGCCAAACTCCCATTCAGTTCTTAAGTTTGTCTTGATTTTGATGATATAACAAAGGCTTCACGTTACACTGGCCCTGGTTCTTGAGAATCCAAATCCCCAAGACTGTCCTGGGCTAAGTGGGAGTTTAAGAGGGCTTGTTCCCAGCATTAGTCAGTAAGAGATTCTGCTTCTTCCTAGCCCTTTTCTTCAAATTCTTACTTGAAGAAAGAATTTGAAGTAAGAGAGCTTACTTGTATCTTGTTTCTACAGAAGGAGATCTGTGAGTCTGTCTTGGAAATACACACACACACACACACACACACACACACACACACACACACACACGATGTTACTGGGCTGTGTAGTTCTGATGGAGATAAATGGTTGCATTATCTGTGTGTAGGGGAAGGTGACAGTATCGAGGATTTTATTCAAAGTAGTTGCTTATTTGACTCTTCCCTACTCAGATACAGGAATGATGGTTTTTGTCCTCGGAGTACTCAGTGGAAATCACTCATGAGAAATCCTCACAGTGCACAGAGCCACTGATAATTGGATCTATTCTAATGAGCCAGTCAGGGTGCTTTGCCATGCATAGAGTGTTGCTTTTTCCTCTGTGGCCCTGGGATTAGAATCAATAGGGAGAAAGCAAGGGTGAAAATGATTAGTGGTCTTGAAATACCATCACATTTGAAGCACTGTTCTTCAGAATCTGAGTCAGAAGGACATTACATAATACTTTCATCTGTTACTGAGTTTTGTTGTATTTCTGTCCTGCCTGTGTTATAGGAAACCAGAACAAATTATGATTTTTTTCCCCCGTAATTGAGACAGACTTATAGTATATAGCTCTGTCTGGCCTGCAATTTGCCATGTAGACCAGGTTGGCCTTGAACTCAGATGGATCTGCCTGGAGTCCTGGGATAAAAGGCATGTACCACCACGTGCGCCACCCCCCCCCCCCCCCATAATGCTTATTTAGGAAACTGTATTGAACTAAGTAAAATCAACACCCCATTAATTGTCTTGTTTTAAACACACCCCCCCTTATGAAACAGGAGAGAATTTGTGTGGAAAACATAGTTCACATCTTCCACCTCTAGAGGAAAGGAATAGCAGAATGTCAGCGTGAAAATCAGAAAATACAGTGCTGGTGAATAGTAATGCTGCATGAAGAAAGATAATGATCATCGACTAGAATTGACAGAATTAGGGAAATGTTCTGGTTGTAGGTAGTTAAAAGTGATGTATGAACAAGTGAGAATTTGGAACTCTTACTTGACTGGTTATTGCAGTTTAGTAAACAATATGGCATGTGTGTCTCTAATTGCC
The DNA here is from genome assembly GCA_019843815.1 of Montemys delectorum. Lineage (NCBI taxonomy): Eukaryota > Metazoa > Chordata > Mammalia > Rodentia > Muridae > Montemys > Montemys delectorum. The sequence goes on from JADRCD010219000.1 coordinate 16,572, forward strand.
CAGTCTGACTCATGAGTTGTGTAGACATCTCACATGTGATCATCATCCACCTAGTGGACAGAGGTCGCAGGACAAACTGAAGGGTAAGAAACATGCTAGTGGTCCCTTGGTTCCAGCTGTGTCAAGGGTTGATACTGAGCTTTGACAAGTGACACTCTTATGCTTGTCTTTGTGCCAGCTTCAAACAGATGATCCTGCGTTGGTTGTGTGAACTTGTAAGTTAGGGTGGATGTGTCCTTCATCACTCAGATTGGGTACCAGTGAGTATAAGTGAGTCAGGGTTAATACTGTGCCAGGACATAGGCTCTCAGAGTAATGCTATATGTTCTGTCAAATGATTTGGAACAGTTTAATATGTGACAGAAGATAGTTCTTCATCTGTTGTGGCCCAGAGAAGCCCAAAGTTTGCACACCTCTGCTCTATATAGTGTAAAATGAGTCTAGATCAGAACTTCATATACAAAGTCAAATTGTTGCTGAGTACTGTGTAATGTGCTGTTCACATAGAACCTGGGGTGGGAGGAATCACATATTTTGGCTAAATTTTATTTATCTAGTTGAAAATGAGTTTGTTGGTCATTTTTTCTTAAGCTAGCCTCATCTAAGACTTTAACATAATTTCTTTTATGTAATGGGATGAAATGGTGACAGTAAAGCTGTGCAGCTTTATTTTAGAATACTTTTAGGAGACAATAATCCAGAGCGTGACGGAGAACAGGATGGTGGTTTTCATCTAGTGGTGTCTCAAACCTCTTCATGTCACGGGACCTTTAATATCTAAATAATTTTTCTTGCAGTTCCCTCTAGGCAAAACGAATAACCTAACTTTTACTTGCTCTAAATACTTATATCCAAACAGTATTTATTTAAGGAAGCTTGTCTGTTTTGTTTGAAAAATCACATACACATAAACTATGAGAAAAAGACCTTTGATTCTTTAAAACAGTGGCTCTCAACCTGTAGGTCTCGACCTCTTTGGGGTCAAACAGGCTTTTCATAGGGGGTGCCTATCAGATATTTACAGTGCAATTCATAGTGGTAGCAAACTTACAGTTATGAAATAGCAACAAAAACAGTTTTATGGTTGAGGGTCACCACAAAATGAGGGACTATATTAAGAGGCCGTCGCATTAGAAGGTTGACAACTGCTTTAAAAAGACTTATGATTGTCTATGAGAGGTGCTCCTGCTGGGCATGGCATAGCTTCAGCTATTCAGATTGTACTGATGCCCTCAGCTCCTCTAAGAGCCTCACATTCTCCTGTTATTTGCCTTCTGTTTGCAGCAGTTGCTGCATGCCGCAAAGGCAAGACCCTGGCCTTGATCAGACCAGCCACCACCCACTCCAGCACACCTTAGTGCTTAGCTCCTGTTATAGGTTTGGAGTTTCCATGGAATCAGACAGACTTTCCTTATCATTTCTTCCTTTAAAACCTTAAAAATCATTCCAGAGTTTGACATCACTGTACTGCAGGAGGGGCCTTAGCACTCTGTTTTGGAATCGTGATGTTGCCATTTCTGTTCCATCAGAGAAGCTCTCCAGGCCACCGTGTTACAGACCACATCTCAGTCCCCCGTCCCCCCCCCCCACACACACACACACTTTTAATTTGGTTGTTCTGTATTCTGTGTTCCATTACTCAGTAGATGAGACCTAGTTAATAGTGTGTCAACTCCATGAAACATGGTTCATGTAATCATTCATTTAGTTTTTAATTGTCAAAGAATTCCTTTCTAGTACATAGCATCTTTATTATGCGGACAAGAGAACTGAAATTAAAAAGGCTATTTACTAGTCAGCATATGGCTGGCTGGTAGCTATCCTAGGTTGTAGTACAAATATGACGTGTCCATGGCATGCAGTATGTGTGTGTGTACATGCGCATGTGCACATGTGTGGTTGCTTCTTATGTTTGACTTTATGATCTGCACAGAATCTTCATTTTCTGCCATAGCCTCTCATGAAGTCTCTCCACCTGGACCCATGTATGGCTGCCGTGAGAAGTACTTTTCAGTGTTTCACAGTGATCCTGACAGGGGTTTTGTTTGTTTTGTTTGTGTTTCTTGTTATCATTTCTAGATGACACCACTGAAGCTCAGAAATCTCTTGCTTTTATAATGAATCACAACAAGTAATTGGGATTTGAATCACACTGTAAAGGATTCCAAGTATCAAGCGTGTCATTATACTTCATTGCTAAAAATTATAACCAGAAAGCATTCTAACATCTTAGGGTTCTTTAGTCATTAAAGCAAGAGGAAGATATGATAGCAGGCTTTGGGTGGATAAACTTCAATATGTCCTATTTACTTAGAAACCATGCATGGTATGTATGGCACCTCATGATCAAATAATGTCCCTATTGCCCAACCATGAGAAATAACAGAGGGCATATTGTGCCTACCATGTATAAATATATGCATAGAGGAGAGAGAGGGTGAATGGGCTGCTTGTCAGTGGCTGGCTGCCTCAGGAACGACATAGTGAGAGCAGCAGGCCAGCAGACCCTGAGATCAGGACAGGGTAGGAGGGAGGGTCTGTTTGTAAAGGCTTGCTCAGAAGGGGAGTAGGAGTTCGAAAATCCCTTGATTGTGTTGCCGGTCCTTACTACCTAACATCAAACTGTGGTTCATTTGCACCTGGGGTTGAATTTCTCCTTTGAAAAGGATCAAACCTGAGTCATGGGCATGCTTGAATAATCCTTGGGATTCATCATTCAGTTGCTGGTGGATGTTGAGGGAGTCGTTGGAATTAGGATAGATTCATGTGTATGGGTTGGGCATAGCTTTTCTGTTGAGTGAGAAGAGCCAGGGGGAGGGGGCTGTGTTACAGAATATAAAGATTTCATGGCCACTATGGTATCCTGGCATATCCTCAGATACTTACAGTTCTCCTGGGGAAGCATAGCACTGTTGAGTGAAACTGGGAGAGTATTTGCCTCTAGAACACACTGAGTGCGTGGACTGAGTTCAGCTACTGGAGTTGTGTGGTGCTTCCCCCCTCCCCCCAATGTTGTGCTTTACCCAGCTGAGCATACAGGGAATCCATATAGTGAGGACTAACTCCACCCTCCACACACTATATGCACACACTCCTTTTTTGTGCCCCACGTGCATTTTTTTTCCCTTCTTCCTGAATAAAGCCAAGCCTACTACTTAAAATTGAGTGGTAGCTCTCCTGGACCTACTGTAATATGGGTTCCTGTAGGACCTCTTTTTGTCAGTCTCCCTGAACACTGCCATTACTACTCAGGGTTTTCTTTCTTTCTTTCTTTCTTTCTTTCTTTCTTTCTTTCTTTCTTTCTTTCTTTCTTTCTTTCTTTGTTTAGAATCACAGTTTTTCAACTACCTCTTTTACCTTAGGCAAACCTGGTAGGTTTTCTCGAAGCATATTTTTTTCTCTCATGTCGTACGCCATGCCCTTCCTTCCTTGACTGTATATAGTCTTAAACTGCTCTTTTCCTATGGTTATCTTTGTAATGGGGTGTAAGTATGAAGGACGCCCTGACTATGCAAAGACATGGAGGATCCTAAGCTTCCAAAAGAGAAGCAGGAGTGTTGAGGGCAAGGCGAGGCCAGGATTTTAGGGGAAGGAACAGGTGAAAACATACTGCTGTAGATTATCCAGTGAGAGAGGGGAGATCCTATGGTTTGATTGCTGTTGAGTGTGTCTCATTTATTTTATAGTTAGTTTGAACTTATATTCAGTTATCAAGATATTATTACAACATACTTTTATGGCAGAGGAAGTTGATATTATGTAAAAAAAAAATAAGCCTTTCTCTAGGTTTTGATACATGTTTGTGTTCTCAGACTTATTGGGTAGCTGAGGCTGGCCTCGAACTCCTGATTTTTCTGACTTCTACTTTCTAAATTTGATCTGTGTCCCTAATCAAAGTGCCTGTGAATGTCTAGCCTCCTGCTGGTCCAAAGGCTGCCCATGAAGGTATTTTGTGCATTTCTCTTATGGCCTTGTGTGAATGCGTGCGTGCAGACTGTTTTGGCAAAGCCGTTCACAGACTTGAGGTGAAGGTTTTTGTGAACTCCAGAGCATGCCAAAGCACCAGACATCACAAGCCGGACTGGGACAGCAACCTATATTTCAGTTGGGATTATAGCCAGAGTGGGCTTGTGGGGTTTTGGTATCTTTCGGGCATTGAGTCACCTGAGCTGCTGGAATGAGGAACAAGGAGCCAATGTGAGGGGAACGTGTCCTCAGTGGTGGTCATGCCAGCAGTATTCTTCTGTGGAGACCAGCTCTCTCATTGGTTTCACCCACGGTTCCTCCTGCATCAAAGCGAGTCAGCTGGTGCCAAGCATTTCCGTGGACCCAATGAGTGCCTCTGGTCACCTGGAAAGCACAGCAGGGCTAGGAGTAGGGGGCTACAAACTTGTCTTTCCAGCTCTGTATGTTTTGTTTTATTTGAGACAGGGTCTCACTCTGCAGCCCAGGTTGGTCTAGAACTCACTAAGTAGCTTAGGCTAACCATTACTCATAGTGATCTCTTGCCTTATCTTCCCAGAAGGATGGATTATGGGTAAAAAACCTTCAAGCCCAGTGTGGATCTGGACTTGTGAATGGGTATGCATTTGCTTCAGTGCTCATAGAAAGCAAACTTTCAAAGAAAACAGATTGCATCTAAGATTGGAATGGGAGGTCAGAGGTGTGTCTTGTTCCCTACAAAGGACAAGTTTCCGGTCAGGTTTTATTTTATAGATGGAACCAGATTAGAGAGAGACTTATTTACACTCCCGTGGGCTTCTCTGGCTCCCTGGAATGACATCAATACCCTTAATGATTAAATAAAGCAACGGTGATAATGAAAGACGACTGGCTATAGTGGTTCCCTCAGGGGAACCATTTGGCTGGCTGCCTGCCTGAGTCATGCACGAGGGAGCAAGCTGACCGTCTTACCAGTGTCCTCTAAGTTAGCTCCCTAACAATCAAGGACGTCAGGTAGTCACAATAGGAGGTCGTGGAAGTGATGGCTTTTCAGTCGAACAGAAGAGGGAGCCAGGTGCTGAGCTGGCAGCCGACCCCTGCTGCTCACCCACTGCAGTTCTCTTGTGAGCACCTGAGAATTGATGCCTTACTGCCTGATCTCTCAATAATAATGCAGGGGAAAATAACAAGGTGGAAAGAGTAAGGGAAGATGGAGCAGCCCGCTGTGGTCTGAGTATTTCTGTTAAGACTCCCTTTTTCTGCGGATTCACTTCCTCAGCTGTCACTTGTCTCTGCTCTGGTATAACTTGTGAATCTTGTGATTGGAGTTCACACTAACTAATCTTAAACTACCTGTCTATTCCCCTCTAGTTTATTCTCAGTGTGTTGTAGCTCTTATCTCCTCCCTTACCTTTGCATTTGGCTAAAGTAACAACAGTATGAATGAGGTCTGGCGCAGTTCCCATGAGCTTTACTACTATTTTGGATGCATTATCACCTAGCTTACGTTCTCTGCAACTCTGCACCATTGCCACCCCGTTACCGCCATCAATCTCATGACCATACTGTGAACATCTCCATGCCACAAGAGGGGAAACCGAGGTTTAGTCCCAGTAATCTGACACCAGAGTGTCAGAGTCATGGTTACGTCTGCAGACAGAGTCTACTTATAGTTTTTATAGTCCATATATTTCATATTATTATATAGTTATTATAGGTTAGTAATAACCCTTTGTGGCATTGGATGCCACTGTTGGCTATTCTCCGTACAGACCATGCCCCATCCCTAGAAAGAAGCAGTCTTTTCTCTGAAGGTGTGCTGTTTTGAGGTACCCTGCTGCATTAGTGTGCTATCCTTTCCCCGTCCACTGAGGGTCCCTCACGGTTCCTTTTGCACTTTGATTTTTTTGCTTATTAAGTATTGGCTGACTTGCCAGGCATCTGTGTCTTCAGTGTCTGTGTCCGACCCACTCCCTCTCCTTGTTCTTCCAGTTTATAGTCTCTTAACTTCATAGGAGCTTCTGGTCAAAACTTACTATTTTATCTGAAAGTCGTAGTTACCTAAATCATACTGTCGAATTTAGAGCTTTGCATGCTGATGGTGGCGGTGGCTCCGAGTGTTTTTGTAGAAGTGGCAAGCTGCTTAATCCGAAGATAAGAAGCATCATAGCTTCAGTATCATGGAAAGCGAGTGGTCAGACCATTTTAGAAACTGGCTTGCATCCTGTCTCACTAATGGAGGAGCCCTTTTCCCTGAGCTTCCTTCTGTGGACATGACCGTACCCACTGGTTAGGATTATAAAGCAGATTCGGTTGGAGAATGCGTGGAAAGCACCCAAGGGTCTGAGATAACAGAACATCTTGCTTTGTTTTGACTCTTACTTTTGGTTCCATTTTGAATTACTGGAGTTTTCAACTTTGGGCTGTTTATTTTATGTGCCTTTCTATTCAGATTGTGTACATCACCACCATCTTCGTAAAGGATTAGGAGCCACCCAGGCTGGCTCTGCACATTTACCCTTCTCCCATCTGCTTCCTCAAGTTCACTCTTGATGCTTAAGCTCCAGGTTGTAGCCCATCATATTTTCTTGCTTCGTAGCAAAGGCTGTGATTTTGAGGACAGGGAAATGGGGAGTTGTTTACTACAGACTTTCATTTTTCAAAGATGAAAGCTCTGAAGATTTGTTGTTCAAGGTAACTATAGTTACATGGAACATTGAATTGGCTAGGAGGGTAAATTACTTTTCAACCACAACTAAATTACTTTTGTTTGTGGTTAGTTATGCGAAGTGATATATGCTCTGTGTGTGTGTGTGTGTGTGTGTGTGTGTGTGTGTGGGGGGATGGAGGGAGAGAGGGAGAGAGGAAGGGAGGGAGGGGGGAGAGAGAAGAGGAGAGGAGAGAGGAGAGAGAGGGAAGAAGAGGAGAGGAGAGGAGAGGAGAGAGAAGAGGAGAGGAGAGAGAGAGGAGAGGAGAGACACCTGTGCACTCACATGTGAAGGCCAAAGGAGAATATTGGTTGTCTTCCTTTATTGCCTTTGCTTTATTGCATTGGGAAGGGTCTCTCACTGAGCTAGAGCTTGCCTTTTTGGCTATGATATATGGCTATGGATCTCCTTGGATCTGTTTGTCCCTGTTCTTCAGTGCTTGGGTTCTAGGCATTGATAGCTATGCTTGGCTTTGTATGTGATGCTTGGGAGTTGAAGTCTGGACCTTATGCTTGTACAGGAAGCGTTTTTATTCCATGTATCTTACGGGTCTCAACAACAACAAAATTAAAAATGTGTCTTTGCTAGATTCCTAGAAAGCATTTCCCTGTTAACCTAAGAGCTCTGGGGGTTGTATAAACTATGTGTCCTGTTCACACCTTCCTTTCCAGAAGCAACATGACTTACAAAACCCACGTCTTCTTTATCTTGTAAGTGGTCACTATGGAACATTTTCATTAGAGAATCCCGTGGCTTAATAACCGTGAGCTTCCTTTGAGATGACAAGGTCACCACTGTCTTAGAGAATATGAAGTATAGTGTGCTGCTATTCACACTGGCTTCAACACTGGCTTGTAGGTTTCTCATTTTGAGGATATGAGGTAAAAGAAGGACATTTTATAGGTTTCCATTTTTTCCAAGTACCCAGGATGAGAGTGGGATCAGAAAGTACTGTATTGTCCAGCATGAGTTGATTTGTTTCTGAATGAACTGGATACTTTCATTCCACTCTATTACATGAAATATTAATCTACAATTAAAACTTTCAAATACATAGTTATGATAGATGCTTTGTAGCCATTATTAATCTTTATAAAATATTCATAAATATGAATATGCCATTGCTCTCAAAACTTTTGTTTTGAAATGGCTTTACTAAGGAAAGCACTTAATGCTAGAATGGGGGCCATAAGTATAACTGCTCCTGGGGTAGATTAATTACAGCAGTTGATAACAGTATGAAGGTACTGGCCACAAGAGGTCAGATGGATTTACATGTAGTGAAAGAATGAATGCCTAACATTCATTTTACTTCCTGGAAAAAAAATTGTAGACTATTTCCAGTGAACTCTCATCTGAAAAGTAATAGGTAAAACACCTCATTGATTGATGTTTTCTGAGATTTGGGAAATGCATTTTAGTGTAGATACTTACTGTGCCAAACAAAACTCTAAATCACTGAAGATATTTGGATCGAGAGCATGGAGGTGCCTTCTCATTTATTTATTCCACGACCCCCTGAAGGTGTGGTGGCTGCCATACTGTGCATTGGTCATTAACAGAAGAGAAAATTGTCAAATGTCATGGATGTTTTGCTGTCAGAATTCAAGCAGGGTGTCTTTGTGTAGTAGCTAGGCAGTCTTTCTAATGATGAGCGGTGTCCAGTGGTTAGCCAGAGTGGAAGGAGAGGATGTTCTTTGCAGAAAGAGCACTATTTGTGATGAATTTATTGTAGCAAGCAACTCATACAGTATAGAACTCAGGTAATTAACATTCACTGAGCTTTTCAATACAGATACAGTATAGCTCCAGTGGACTGTTGGCCGGAATTTGTAGGTAGCAGCTTCATGATTCAATTCATTCAAATGCTGATGGTGCAGATATTCTGCACCACACCTAGTTAGAGCTCAGTAATTTCTGAGTGAGCTAGTGGATAAGAGGCAGAAATCAGAGCTCCATGACTCAGGTGTCAGCACATCTGGGTGAGGCAGAGCTGTCACTGCTGGGAAACCTAGAAATTGATGTACACATCCGGCAAATCAAAGAGTGGTACACTTACATGTATATCAAAGGAATGTGGGGATAGACACAATATTTTTATGAGTTACCTGCACCAATATTTAGGGTGGACCTTAGCGTCCTCTCCTGTATAGTAGGACAGGAATAGTTCATTCTAAAGAAATTTTAGAGTAGCTATTATGAATTTCCATGGAATGTCTGATTCTAAATGAAATCCCTGTGGGATTGATTACTCAGCTATATTTTATGCCTGAGCATCTCAGAGGACTGACCAAGAGAAGCTGATATTTTAGATGCTTGATGAATGGTTAGCAAGTGTAGTTTTAAATTTTTGAGTTACTTCTTAATGTATTTTTTGACATTTTAATTACATTACTTCCCCATTGATTTAACTCTGTGGAGATGCCACTCCTGACAAGAACTATTCTTGAATTGGGAGTAGTTATGAGACATTTTATTCAGGGCAAGGCAGACCTGGTCTCCAACCTCCAAGCTCCTGACATCTGCTTTGACTCTTCTCTTGTTTTCCCCATAAGTTCTCAGATCTATACAGGGATGTTAGCGATCTGAATCTTTGTCACTCCCTCCACAGAGAGTTGCCCTCTGTGTGTGTTCTTCCCTTCCACAGAGTGGCATATATCACAATCGAGAGTTAAGGCACTGCATCTTGATATCCTTCCAGTTCTTAAGTTTATCCAGTCAGGTTTCATTGAACTTTTCTCTTGTGGCCTCATTCCCCTTTTGCGCATGTACGTGGTGTATATCTGAATATTTATTTTCAAATGAGTGTGAGTGCACATCACACAGTGCCTGTCAATGTTGAGATCAACATCCTTTTTTTTTTTTTTTTTTTATTACTTTCTTTCCATCTTAAATACTGAGATAGAATCTCTTTAAACTTGGAACTTGATGTTGGCTAATATGGCTAGCCAGCTGCTCCCTGTCTCTCCTTTCTGTGTTCTGGGGGTAATAGAGGGCTGCCCCACCCACATGATTTTGACCTGGGTTCTGAACTCAGCGTCTTGGCTCTCTCAGTACACTTTTGTTCCTTTGATGATAAACATTACTCATGTGTGCTACTGCCCCAGCCTCCTCCCTGGTCTTTCTGCTTCTATGTTTGCTACTCTTCATTATTCTGAATGTCGTATTTGCAGCGACTTTAGAAAACTACTTGCTTATATCATTTTCTTATTTTAAAGTTTTTGAGGGGTTGGAGAGGTGGCTCAGCAAGCAGTTAAGGGCATTCGCTGCTCTTCCAGAGATCCCCAGTACCCACCTGGAGACTTACAAACATCTGTAACCCCAGTCTTAGGGCATCTGATGCTCTCTTCTGGTTTCCACATGCATACACACAGACATACCTGCAGGCAGTTTTAGGCTTCGTGTTGCACTTTACATTTCAGTACAGTTATTGTTGACCTTGAGTGACATTTCTGCTCACAGTACAGCTCTGACTCACCATCTTTTCTTTTTTCCTCTCTTCTTAGTCTCTTTCTGGCCACCCTGGCTACTCTGAGCACTTTGACTGTGCTGTACATCCCTGTCTCACAGTCTCATTTTCCTTTGCTTCCGTCCACTCTTTACTTGTATGACCTCTGCTCATGTTTAGATTTTCTTTGTCATTCCTTTTTCCTGGGGTCTGTATCTTCACCCAGTCCAAGCTTCCTTCTTACAACCTCTATAAAGTCTTGCCAGAGTTAGAAAATGTTTTGTTTTCCTACCATAATACAAGAATTTCTAAGAACCATATATGTTTGGTTTTCTCCTGTGCCAACAAGCATGTTGCATAGGGACTGCTTCAAAACATTCATCAAGCAGAAGGCTTTTTAATCAAAAATAAAAGTGTAGAAGGAACATCTTAAACCTTTTTTTTTTTTTTAAACAAACAAGACCCTCCAATTGCTAACTACTTGCATGAGTGCTTGGCAGAGGATTAGCATAGCGTTTTAAGTAACTTGACATTTTATTTTTCTGCAAAATGAACTTGGTGGCACCATTCGAATGTATCCTGGGAATTTAACAGGGTTTGTTTATTACCAATGAAGTGGTACAGCCTTAAGCAAGTTAACCTAGTTCAGCCAAGCTGAACTTGTTTCCCATGTAACTGGGGAAAATCATATCAATCTCACGTGCTTATGCCTGGAAGATTGAGATTAGATATGCCTCATGCTTAATACACTGCTTTGGACACTGTAGTTCAGGCATTTAAAAAATTCCTTCCTATCTCTGGAGATTAATGAGGACTTGAGGGGAAAACTCATTTAACTTGTCTTGCAATCTTGTACTGTATATAATCATACCCAAGGGTACTAATCTGAGGGTCATGAACTGGTTTAGGAGGAAAGCATTCATCTTCAGGGCACAAATAAGCAATGAAGATCTGTTTATTTAACAGTAAATAACCCTGTGCCCCTCCCCCAAAGAAAGATATACATGGAATTCTTTGCCATATCCCAAAATTGGTTGCTTAGCTTTTTTTTTTTTTAAACTGAACTTAGATACTTTTTCATTCTATTTTAAGTAGCTGTTCCAAGGAACTGGGCCACATGAAACTATTTCCCCCATTTTATGTATTTAAGAAGTTTTAGTAGTTCCACATAAAACTCTGGAGTCTACAGTTCTAAGGACATTGTCAGTATAGAAGTCAGTGTTGGCGCACCCCTTTAATCCCAGCACTCGGGAGGCAAAGCAGGTGGATTTCTGAGTTCCAGGACAGCCAGGGCTACACAGAGAAACCAACCAACCGGGGCTGGTGAGATGGCTCAGCAGGGAAGAGCACCGACTGCCCTCTTCTGGTGCTGTTTGAAGACAGCTATAGTGTACTCATTTATAATAAATAAATAAATCTTAAAAAAAAAAAAAAAAAGAAAAACCAACCAACCAACCAAACAAAAAGAAGTGATTAAAACCTTAAAAGAGATTAACCAGCCTGAAAATCTGATGGCTTTTATTCAAATAATTAGATGGTAGATATGTTAATATGAATGGCTGGCTGAATTTAGGGGAAATGCTTGGGTTAAACCTATCTAGTCATCACGTGGTGATTCCTTGACATTGAGCTAGTTTGCCCACTCCTCTTCAGCATGAAAACCCAGACCAGGAGGCACATTCTAGTTGTAACCCCTCAAGCCAAGGCCTTTAGATGGTTGGGGTTTGAGCATTGACAGGTCAAGACCTTTGCATCTGTGGTCCCAAATATTGGCCTAAACAAGGATCTGCATTGTTTCAATAAGGATGACATTAATGTGTCAGTGCTGGGAAAGGGAGATCAAGAAACATAACACCTTAAGTGAGTACTTAGTTCCAGTGTTTAGAACACAGGGCCTGTAGAGAGGACACAGACAGATTTCTTCTGGGCTCTCAGACTTTGCCACCAAGTCCTGTTGCTAAGGAGTTTGGTAATATGTGTAATCAGTCATTTGTTTCCCTTGTATATAAATGGATCTCAGAGGACTGTGGAATGACTTCTGCAGGTGCCCCGACTAAATCATCTGCTAGGCATTGAAATGCTGTTGTGAAAGAACCTTAGTGATTTTGTTTTCTCTACCTGTGACATACTGTGGTATGTAACAAATCTTTTTACTTTTTGTCTTCACAGAATGCTATGAACCTACCTCCTGACAAAGCCAGGCTGTTGCGGCAGTATGACAATGAGAAAAAATGGGAGCTTATCTGTGATCAGGTAAGAAACAGCCATTTTCTATGGAGGGAGCAAAGAAAGAGAAAATATTATATTGTCCCTGTGTGAGTTGAGCTTATCCTGGGAGATGCATGGAATTCTCCATTCTGATCTTTGGCTTCTGGGTTTCTTATCTCCTGAGGAAAGGTAGAAAATTACTACATTAGTTTTTTCATTATTTGAAATATTTCATGGGAAAGCAAGTTAAGTGGACCACTCAAAATGACGTTGTCTATTCTGTTTCCGAGAGGCTTATGCTATGTGAATGGTATAGATCTTATGGTTTAATTGCCCTTTCTGAAAACTGGCATATCATCATGTGAGAAGGTAAATTTGTTTATAAAGAAACATGGGCAGCCCCTAACATTGCTGCCCACTTTAACTAGTTCCCAACTGTTACTATTCTGTTTTTTAACTCATTGTGACAAATACCCTTCTGAGGGGTATAAAATAAGAAGTAAAAGCTTTTTTTTTGGTCTTGACTTTTATATTCAAATTTTACTCTTTAGTCTGTGTCATAAGCATTGTTGTCTGGGTCCTCCCCATAGGAAATCCAGAGTGTGAGCTCTACACTTCAAAAGAAAGGGTTTGTTTCCTGTTTGGAATAATGCCTAGAAATATCTCTTCTATTTTCCCTGTTTTTTTTTTTTTTTTTTTTTTTATGAGTGTTAATATTATTTTATTTATTTACATCCCAAATGTTGCCCCCTTGTTCTTTCTTTAACAGTCAAATAAGGTCTATTCGTGTGTTTCCCACCCCTTCTCTGCTTCCTTTTTGACATAGACACACACACACACACACACACACACACACACACAGGCATCAAATTTCTGTGAGTTGATACATTTGCCAGTGACCATGTCTGTGATTACCCTTTATTCATGTGGAATATGTCTTGATGGCAGAATCTTACTTAGCATGCATGAAGTCTAGGTTTTAATTTCAGTACCCAATTGGGGGAGGGGAATACATAGGGAACACAGAGGCAAACGCAGACTCTTACCTGCCTTCTTCAAACTACGCCCCACATATATATATATATATATATATATATATATATATGTATGTATATATATATATATGTATGTATATATATATATATGTGATTTTTGAGGTTATATACATTTTATCATTTTCCCTTTCTCTTCTTTTTCTCTAAAATTTCCAATATATCACCTTTTTGTTCCTTTTCAAATTTATGGCTTCTTTTTTCACTTATTGTTGTTGCAAGCATATATGTGTTGTAGTCATTCTTTGATTGCTGTGAAGAAATATGATCACGGCAGCTCTTATAGAAAAAAGCACTTAACTGGGAAATTGCTTGCAGTTTTAGAGGTTTGATTTATTATCAGCATGGCTGAGGGCATGGTGGCAGGCATGGCAGGCATGGTACTGGAGAAGTAGTTGAGAGGTACATTCTAATCTTTAGGCAGAGAAAGGCACAGGGCTTTGTGTCTTTAAAAGCGTTTAAAGCTCAAAGCCCACCCTCAGTGACACACTTCCTCCAATAAGGCCACACCTCCTAATCCTTCCAATCCTATTGAAGAGTTCTACTCTGGTGACTAATCACTCAAATATATGGCCATTCCTATTTATCTACCATATTCCACTACCCGGTGTCCATAGGTTTGTAGCCATAGCATAATACAAAATGCATTTAGCCCATCTTTAAAAGTTTTTCTAGACCTTCACAGTATCAACACTATTTGAAAGTTCAAAGCTTCTTGTGAGACTTTTGGCAATCTCTTAGCCATAGTCCTGGTAAAAATAAAAAATCATTATCACATACTTCCAACATGCAGTGGCACAGGATATACATTACCATCTCAAAAGGGAGTAGCGTAAGCATAGTGAAAAAATACTGGGCCAAAGACCAAAAACCATCTGGCAAACTCTAAATTCATCATCTTCATGTCTGATGTCAAAGTACTCTTCAGATCTCTAACTCTTTTCAGAGTTATTGATTGCAATACACTTCTCTTCTCCTGTTCTAGTTTCACAGCTGGTCAGCATTCTTCTTCGCAAATATCCCACATCTGTGGCATCTCTAACATTCTGAGGTCTCTAATACAGTCCAGGTTCACAGCTTCACATAATGGCCCCTGTGGGCCTCGATGCAGAGACACCCCCAACATATGTCTGCCCTCAGTATTTTTTCTTAGTTGTCGAGGTAGATTCCACAACTCCTTTCTTGTATCCTTGACTCTAATGCCAGAACCATGTGGCCCCAACTGTCAAGTTCTGTTGATTGAATTGACCTAAAGCATTAAAGTGCTTTCCTAATCCAAACTCTCAAAGTTAGCATTCCACCAACAAGCTGCATGGTCAGGCCTTTCACAGGACTATCCAGTCCCTGGTACCAACTTCTGTCTTAATCACTTGTCTATCTCTGTGAACAGACACTATGACTGTGGCAGCTTTCAGAAAAGAAAGCATTTAACTGGAGGCTTGCTTACAGTTTTGGAGCTGTACATTATCAGCATCGCAGGGAACATAGTAGCAGGCATGTAAGGCATGGTGCTGGAGCAGCAGTTGAGAGCTATATAGTGTTCTGGAGACTGAGAAAGTGTGTGAGTCTGGGCCTGGATGAGCTTTTTAAATTATTGTGGGTAGGTGACCTAGACCAGTAGGGGAATTCTTCAGGACAAGGTCTTAGAGGGGTGGTAGCCAGGAGATAAGAAAAAAGACAGAAAGCTGGTGTTGGGAGATCTTGTACAAGCTATGCCTTATGCCAAGCAAGCTTATTAAGAAGTACAGCATCTTATATGCTATTTCCAGGAAAGAAATGGGACAGAGATGGCAGACACTATCAGACATCAGGACAAAGTCCGCAGGAGACTAGTAACACAGTGTAGTATAAAGAGAACAAAGAAGATCTCAAGCACAGGCCAAGCATGCAGCAGCCCCGGGACTGATAACTCTAGAACTCTAGTCTCTTCAGGAAGAAAAGCCAAGTTCCCAGCAACTGAAACCTTAGCTACACAAGGTTGTGTTCCCTTTCCAACACAAGGGAAAACACAGCTAGACAGTCAGATCCCAACCTGAAGAAGTGAGTAACCTCACTGGTGCACAAAGCCAATAGGTAATTCTCTGTCTCCTATGGCATTCACAACAAAATCGCCTTCTTCAAGGCCCTGACCCCAACACCACAAGTCAGCTCCTGAGCAAGGACATAGAACTAAGTTTCTTTTGTCCCATCATTAGGGACTTTCAGAAAGCTTTGGGTCTGTCTGCCTCTCAACAGTAAGGAAAGGATTCGTTTGTTTCACTTAAATGACCCAGTCACAGTCTATCATGAAGAGAAGAATTAAGGGTAGAAACTCAAGGCAGGAAATGAAATAGAGATCATGAAGGTCTTTGTGTACTGGCTTGCTTCCCATGACTTGCTCAGCCTGTTTTTATTTGTTTGTTTGCATGTGTGCATTTGATGTTTGGCCTGCATGCATGTTTGTGTGAATGAGTTGGAGCCACTGGAACCTGAGCTGTAGAGAGTTGTAAGCTGCCATGTGGTTGCTGGGAATTGAACCTGGGTCCTCTGGAAGAGCAGCCAATGATCTTAACTGCTGAGCCATCTCTCCAGTCCCTCAGCCTGCTTTCTTATACAACTCAGAACCTCCTGTCCAGGGGTGACACTTCCCATGGGAGGCTTGGCCATGGCTCATCATTCGTCAGTCACAGCAACGCTCTCATAGACTTGCCTTTGGCAGTCGGATGGAGGTAATTTCCCAGCTGAGATTCTTGTTCCCTGATGACCCTGTTTTGTGTCAAGGGGGAAAAAGCCAGACAGTATGGTTAGCAATTAGTACTTGCAACTGGGTCTTTATTCTCCCTTGTGTATAATTTTTAGACTTTTTTTTTTTGTTGTTCTCTGTTGCCGTTTTTCAAAATAAGGATTTGGTTTAATGGATAACTGAACAAAGTAGTTGGTGAGTCTCCTTTGTTTTTGTTTTTGTTTTTCCTGTGACATATCACCCAGAATGCTTGGATTTTCATCATTTTGTGTCAATCTAAATTCTCCTTTTGAGACTTTATTTTCACTTCTTTGACCAGTAGTAACAAATTCATGCAGACTCCTATAGTTTTCTTTTTTAACACAGCCATACTAATTGCCGAATAATCATTTTATGGTATAAAAATAATCTATTAGGTTTAACTTGTAAGTTCTTTGCCCTTTAAACTAAGCCATTTTCCTAAGGAACCTCCCCCTCTCCTCAGGGGGTATGATGTAGACAAAAAATGTGAGATTGGCTGGTGCTAGACAGATTTTTGTGTTTAGACTTTGAAAACAAATCCAAAGCTTGTAAGTTCATCCTGATAGTTCCAAGTAAAATGTTATCAAATCTCAGCACTTGGGAGGCAGAGGCAGGTAGATTTCTGAGTTCGAAGCCAGCCTGGACTACAGGGTGAGTTCCAGGACAGCCAGGGCTATACAGAGAAACCCTGTCTTGACCCCCGCCCCCCCCCCAAAAAAAAGTTATTATCAACATACTCTCTTTGGTTTGATATTTATCACTTTTACATTGAACTATGTAATTTCTAACATTACTGTAATTATATTTTCTTATAATATGAAAAAAGTTGGAGAGGGGTATATCACTGAAAGTGCTTGCCTGGCATGCAGGAGGCCCTATGCTCTATCCCCCAGCACTGCAACAAATTAGATATAAAGATATCTAAACAAACAGCCAGGGTTATACTGAGAAACCCTGTCTTGAAAAACAAACAAACAAAAAAAGATGTCTAAACAAAAATTCAAAATCATAGCCCTAGTACCACTAGTAATAAAATTAATGTATATAAATGTTCTTGGTCATTTTGTGTGTTACAAAAATACCTAGTTTGATGGTTTAAAACAACAGCTATTTGGGCTGGGCAATGGTGGCACACGCCTTTAATCCCAACACTTGGGAGATAGAGGCAGGCGGATTTCTTAGTTCGAGGCCAGCCTGGTCTACAGAGTAAGTTCCAGGGCAGCCAGGACTATACAGAGAAACCCTGTCTCAAATGTCTCAAGACAACAACAGAAATCTATTCGTTTTTTTTTTTTTTTTTTTTTTTTTGTTTTCGAGACAGAGCTTCTCTGTATAGCTCTGGCTGTCCTGGAACTCACTCTGTAGATCAGGCTGGCCTTGAACTCAGAGATCCGCCTGCCTCTGCCCCCCAAGTGCTAGGATTAAAGGCGTGCGCCACTACTACCTGGCAGAAATTTATTCTTTTAAAGTCTTAGAAAACAGAAATCTGAAGTCAGGGAGCTGACTGGATGGACTCTGTTCCTTCCACGGTGTCTAGAGGAGATGCCGTCTTTGCTAGTCCCAATTTCTGGTGGCCACAGTTGTTCTTTACCTACTGGCTGTGTAAGTGGAGCATGTGCTGTCATTTTGATGTGGCCTTTTTCTCTTTTTTGCATTTGTATCTTTACCCATCCATCCACCCGTTCATCCGTCCATCCGTCCATCCACCCATCCATCCATCCATCCATCCATCCATCCATCCATCCACCTGCCCACCCGTCCACCCACCCATTCATCCACCCATTCATCCATCCATCCATCCATCCATCCATCCATCCATCCATCCATCCATTCATCCATCCATCCATCCAAGTACACTGTAGATGTCTTCAGACACACCAGAAGAGGACATAAAATCCCATTACAGTTTTGAGCTGCCATGTAGTTGGTGGGAGTTGAACTCAGGACCTCTGGAAGAGCCATCTCTTCAGCCCCTATATCTTTTTTCTTTCTTTTTTTTTAAATTGATTTAAGTTTTTTTGCATTATGTTGAGAAAAGATACATAATTTCAGTTTATCTGAATTTGTTAACATTTAAAAACATATTTTAAGTAAATAGACTTACATCACATTCTTTTTTCTCTTTTGTACCAAACTCCTCCCAGAGACCCCCCCTCAATACCTGCAGTACCTTTCATATTTTTTTATTTTGTCATATTCTTTAAAATTTATAAAATATTATAACAATAAAAAT
>JADRCD010219001.1:0-31521 GCA_019843815.1 Montemys delectorum
TTTTTTTTTTTCTGATAACTTACTTTTAACAGAAAATTGTAACCATCAACCTTATCTTGCCTTGGATTTTTCATGTAATCAACTTTTACAACCTAAGCCAATATGTCACTGTAAACTTAAATTAGACACTCTTCAATGCCCATGACCCATACAGCTTGTGTATCGTTTGCTGAAGATTGAAAGCAATCTTCTAAAATGAATATCCACCATAAATGTTGGAATGCAACACTTGAATATTGGAGATAATATGTATAATGTTCTCTTTGTCAGTTGGGATCTTTGGAGTCAATGACATAATTCCTTGTAAAACTGTTCAAGGTTTCTGTTAAGTGTTATGTATTTCTTCCTGTGTGATTAAAAAGACAGCATAGCCCTTTGGTTAGGGACGGGTACAGAAACACATTTGAAAGACAGCCTTCAGGAAGCACAAATTCAGATTCGTTCAACAGACAGAATGGTACATGCAGGGAACGTGAAGCAAAGTATCCCAGTGTGGACTCACTCTTGGTTAAATGACCCCAAGGGGTTTGACTTGTTAATGTAAAACCAACACGTTATTGGTAACGTGGAGTTAATCACTAATGTGTTTAATCCACACAGAACAACAACTGCAAGGTGTCCTCTGACCTCCCCAAGTGTACTCCACCCCTCACCCACACACAAGCACTTTCTTTTTTTTTGTTTTTTGAGACAGGGTTTCTCTGTGTAGCCCTGGCTGGCCTGATCTCACTCTGTAGACCAGGCTGGCCTCGAACTCAGAAATCCACCTGCCTCTGCGTTCTAGGAGTAGGGACTAAAGGTGTTTGCCAGCACTGCTTGGCTTATAATTTTTTTAAAAAATCCTACAATCCAACCTTTGGGTGACACTGATATGTATTTTTTGTTAAAAATCGGGAATTGAGGATTAAACCTCAAGCCTCATGCATGCTAGCAACTGCTTGACAGGTGTAGGACCTCTTTTTATTTTGAGAAAGTGTCTTAAGTTGCTCGTGCTGGCATTGAACTCACTCTGTAGCCACACTCACTGTGTAGATTATAATTATTGATATTTCTGATAATAAAAAAATATACAAATAATTTCACTTGAAAGAAAATAAAATAATTGTGGTCTATAGTTCAGTAGTAAAACATTAAAGTAAGCTCAATGCCCTGGATTTGGATCTGAAAAGCCTAGAACTGCACTGAAAAAAAAAAAGCAAATGTAGTAAGGGAAGAAAACATCTTACATAGAATAATTCTTACTAGAAAATTTTGATATATGCTAACTGAATAAAGAAAAAGCTTAGAGTCCAAAGAAGAAAAAAGGGCATTTATTACTGAAAAGTTAAGTTGTGATAATTGGAGAAAGCTTGTATTTAACTTGGTAGGTTACAAGAACTAACACTGTTTTAGTTTTATTTGTGTGTGTGTATGCATGCTCAGGATCCGGCAAGCTGTTTTAATCACTGAGCTATCTTGTTGGCTCGCTTTTTCTGTATGTTTGTTAATTTTTTGAGATAGGAGTCTTGCACTGTGGCCCAGGCTGGCCTGGATCTTTTAGTATCTCAAGCTTTGGAATTATGTGTTCATGCCAATATACCTAGCTGGTTTTATTCCTGAATAGAGTTTAGGGATGCATCTGGTACTGGTAGAGGCTGTGATGAATAGTTTTCATTGTCAACTGGACTGGGCTTGAAATCTAGAAGACACCCTTCTAGGAGTGTTTGTGATGGCATCTCCACGGGTTTACTAAGGGAGACATGCAGGGTATATGCAGCACGACCACCAATGGCTTTGAGGTTCCAGAGTGAATAAAAGAAGCCAGGTGGAAGCAGTGTGAACACCAGTAGGCATCCCTCTGGCCCTCGACTGCACAAGTGGCAGTGCAACCAGCACCTCCATGCCTTCCAGCAATGACGGGGTTTAGCCTTAAATGATGAGACTATATAGACTCTCCGTTATGGGGAGTCAGGTGGTTCTGTAGCTTAGTTGGCTAAAGCACCTCATCTTGTAAAGATAATGGTAGTTTCAGAGGCCAGGGGATTAATGCTAAAGAAGGAGAGAGTCTGAGGCTTTATAAGTAGAGGGAAAGAGTGAATTCAAAACTGGGAAACCAGGTGTGGTATGTGCCTATAAACCTGGTACTAGGGAGTCTGTGAGGCACTAAGAAGATATTCAAGGTTGTCCAGGGCCAGCCTAGGCTGCATGAGACATTGTTTCCAAAAAAAAAAAAAAGCTGGGATATTCAACTTAAATCTTAATGTAGCTAATAAACCACATCTTTAGAAATGAATGGGAGAGGAGGCAAAGGGAAATGAATTAGATTTAAGTGGGCTTTCCTTTAACCTCAGCACTCTGGAGGCAAAGGCAGGCATTCTTTGAATTCTAGGCCAGCCTGATCTACAAATGAAGTCCAAGACAGCTAGGACTCACAGAGAAGCCGTCTCCAAACACTGTACCCGGGCAAGGTATGATTACACAGATTTTTAATTCCAGCCCTTGAGAGACAGGTGGTCTACACACAGTTCCAGCACAGCCAGAACTACAAAGTGAGACCCTGTTTCAAAATAAAAACAGAAGATTTAATAAGCTTGGGGTATAGATTAGGAAAGGTTGTGGCTTTTACCCCAAGAACACAAGGAATACAAACAAAACAAACAAACAAACAAATTCAGGGCTACACAGAGAAACCCTGACTCAAAAAAACCCCAAAAGACACTCGGGAGGCAGAAGCAGGAGGATTTCTGAGTTCGAGGCCAGCCTGGTCTACAGAGTGAGCTCCAGGACAGCCAGGGCTATACAGAGAAACCCTGTCTCAGAAAACAAACAAACAAACAAACAAAAAAGTGCTGGGACAAGAAAGGAGAGATGGCTTAACCTTTAAGAGTACTGGCTGCACTTCCTAAAACTAGAATTTAGTTAAATAGCATCCAAACCAGGCAACTGACAACCTTTAGGGGATCTGTTTCCTCCTCTTGCCTCCAATGGCCTCCCTCCCCTCCCCCCCCTCATACATATACAACTTAAAAATTCTTTAAAATAGGTTTATATGCATGTCATCAAGCCTTCACTGACGTTAAACTCTATTCTAAGCACTCTACATGTACCAACTCATCTAATTATGACAAATTAGAGAAATTTTGAAATGATTCCTGTACAGAGAAACCCTTTTTTGAAAAAAAAAAAGAAAAAAGATTCCTGGGGGGCTGGGGAGAGAGCTCAGTGGTTAAGAACACTGGCTGCTCTTCCAGCGGTCCTGAGTTCAATTCCCAGCAACCACATGGTAGCTCATGACCATCTATCTATAAAGTGATTTGATGTCCACTTCTGGCATGTCATTTCTACATTAAAAAGCTGAACCTGCAGCATATACCACCATGCCTGGCCAAGCAGTCTGATATCTTATGTGAGAGCATGTGTAAGAAAGCTGTGAATATACTGTGAACTGTGGATGACACAGTGTGCAGAATGTTCTTCCCACGAGGTGGCCTTCTAGAAAGAATTGCATAAGCTGTGATAAGTGAATCCACTTGAAAGTGAGGGGATGCCCTGGCACGTCCACATTATCTCCGCAGGGAAGGCAAATGCCTGGGAGGAATATTCTTTGCTCTTTTCACAGGACCAAAGATAAGACATAACATCAAGTGTATTCCCTTACTGTCCTTGTATTCATGTAGGCTAAGTAGAAACATCACCTCACGATTGCTTTTTATAAAAATGGGAAGTGCTTTGTTTACACTACTCTTGAGCTCTATAGTCTTGCTCTAAAACCATTATACCAGCAGAAAAATGGAATGTTTAAGACCATAAATGGCTGTGGCAAAGCATTCAGTAAATCCCACCATTCATGAGGGAGAGGTGAGTGTATCTATCTCTTTAAAGCCAGCCAGGTTTACACACTTCCAAGCCAGGCAAGACTACACAATGAGACTCTTTTTTTTTTTGGTTTTTCGAGACAGGGTTTCTCTGTATAGCTCTGGCTATCCTGGAACTCACTCTGTAGACCAGGCTGGCCTCGAACTCAGAAATCCACCTGCCTCTGCCTCCCAAGTGCT
The DNA here is from genome assembly GCA_019843815.1 of Montemys delectorum. Lineage (NCBI taxonomy): Eukaryota > Metazoa > Chordata > Mammalia > Rodentia > Muridae > Montemys > Montemys delectorum. The sequence goes on from JADRCD010219001.1 coordinate 4,035, forward strand.
GGGATTAAAGGTGTGCGCCACCACCGCCTGGCTGAGACTATTTCTTTAAAAAAAAAAAAAAAAATAGAGACAAACCAGGTGTGGCAGCTAGAGTCTGTAAACCCAGAACCTCAGCTTGTGTTGGGTCGAGATGGGAAGATGGCTGGAGCTAGCTGGCTGCAGACAAAACAAGGAAGCTGGGCAGTGGTGGCACACGCCTTTAATCCCAGCACTTGGGAGGCAGAGGCAGGTGGATTTCTGAGTTTGAGGCCAGCCTGGTCTACAGAGTGAGTTCCAGGACAGCCAGGGCTATACAGAGAAACCCTGTCTCAAAAACCAACAAAACAAAACAAAAACAACAACAACAAGGAATAAAACCGAGCAAGACCTGTGAAGTCCTCCCCTTGCATCCAAGTATGGTCAGACATAGATGCACACATCCCAAAAATGCTCCCCTGATTAAAAGGATTTGCTTACTATTTCATTTAAAGATGGTTAGAATTTACAGAAGGCTCAACCAAAACAAAATGGAGTCACATTAAAACCCATGTGATCAAGTGAAACTTGTTTTGATCTCCAAAGAAACCAGGAAAGAGGTAGGAGTCAAATCTCCGAGCAGGTCAGTTTCAGCTGGCATTATAAGGAAGTCCTGCTTGTAACCTTTGGAACGAAAATAACTTGATAGCAATCTGCTCTTAGTTGTTCCTTCTTTCCTCAGCTCTTTTCTATTTGGAATACCAAACTTCTATTCAGCTCATCGGAATGTTCATTGCATAGAATGAGAAGTTGCCTGATTCTAGGATCATTAAGGTCTTTAAAACTGTTGTAAAATTTCTTTAGAGATTTATTCATGTATGTGATGACCCTGTAGCTGTACAGATGGTTGTGAGCCTTCATGTGGTTGTTGGGATTTGAACTCAGGACCTCTGGAAGAGCAGTCAGTGCTCTTACCAGATGAGCCTTCTCACCAGCCCCCTGTAAATTTTAAAAGAAAGCCAGTCAATCTTCCAGGGATGCTTAGAAGCACTCAAAATGGTCCTCTAACTAAAGTAGCTGTCTCAAATCCCTAGCAACAGGATTATTTACCTTTATTCCAAGAAGGTTAGGAAAACACCTAAATCTGCATGTGGTGTGTGTCCAGGCAGACTGCAAGGACTTCCAGCTGTGAGACCTAACGTCTTTCTGAAATTCTAAGACAAATATGTCAGGCTGAAGTTATGGCTCAGAGATTAAGAGCACTGGCTGTTCTTCCAGAGGTCCTGAGTTCAAATCCTAGCAACCACATGTAGCTCACAACCATCTGTAATGGGATCCAATGCCCTCTTCTGGGGTGTCTGAAGACAACTACAGTGTACTCATATGCATAAAATAACTCTTTAAAAAACAAAAAACAAAACAAATTAAAACACAAATATGTCAGCAGGGCCTATGGTGGTTCCATGTGTGCCAAGTGTGTCTGGAACAGGATCAAGCAGGCTTTCCTTATTGAGGAGCAGAAAATCCTTGTGAAAGTGTTGAAGGCACAAGTACAGAGTCAGAAAGAAAAATAAACATGTAGCTTTTATAAGTAATAAAAATCAAAACTTGGAAGAAATACAGAGAACCCCAAGTCAGGCAGGCATGGTGGCAGGCTTTTAAATCTCAGCACTTGGGAGGCAAGGAGATAGGATCTCTTGAATTTGAGGCCAGACTCTACAGAGTTTCAGGACAGCCAGGCCTACACAGAGAAACCTTAACTAAAACAAAAACTAAACCCAAAGTTGTGGCTTTCAATTCTCTACATGAGCCTTCTTGGCTTCTGACCTCCTCTGCCTCTCATCTTAGTGGCTTTCTCACTCTCTGCCAGTCACACTGGTTTCCTTGTTCTTCTAAAATGATTCAACAGTCCTGGTTTGGGGACTCAACACTTGGTGTTCTTTTGCCAGCTCTTCTCCCCTCCCCTCATATGTGCTTAGCTGCTTTTTTTTCAAGTATCTCTTTTTAATAACTGGTTCACACCATTATTATTCATATACCCAGTCTTCCTCCCTTAATCTTATTCCACCCCTCTTTATGACCCCTTACTCCCTGACAACATGCTTGTGGTTTAGTCCTGATACCAAATCAAGTCGGAGGAATTTTTGTCTGCTTTGTCTTCATTTCCCTGATCCTAAAACAGTTCTTGGCACAGAGATATTAATTCTAAAGGGTGAACCAGGCTCCTTGCCTCAAAAACCTCTCTGCTGTTGAGTTGGCATAATTAAAATGAAATTGCTGTGTTCAGTAGGAATACATGAACACCCACATCTTCTCAGAAGTTCACACAGGCAGATCAAATGTAATGGCTAATTTGAAGCTATGCTAATAAATCCAATACTCAAGAGTCTTGTAAAGTATAACGTGCCGTGCAGTGTGGTGCACGCCTTTAATTCCAGCACCTGGCAGAGGCAGGTGGATTTCTGAGTTCGAGGCCAGCCTGGTCTACAGAGTGAGTTCCAGGACAGCCAGGGCTATGCAGAGAGACCCTGTCTCGGAAAAAAACAAAAACAAGCCAAAAAAAAACCGATAACACATTACAAACTGTGATGTTACAACTGAGCAAAGAAGCCACCATCTTGTCAATTACTCTTTCCTAGCTTCAAAAGCTTTTCAGAGAAATTTTCTTATTCCCTCTTTCTAGAATGCAGACGGACGGCTGGCTGTGAATGGTGTCATCGAAGTCGGGTGTGTAACTCCGGTTAGTCTAGGAGTGTGTAGAGAACAGCTAACTGGATCTGACGCATGCGCATCGCCTACCACGCCTCAAGATGGGGGCCAGCCATTTTGTCGCGCGTAGGTCCCCGATTGAGGGGTGGTAGGGAATGCGGCTGAAGCTGTCAGAAACCGTGGCCACTTCCCATTCTAGTGTGAGCTAAAGGCTCCTAGTGAGCAACCCGGCCATGAAGTCAAAAGCAGAGCGGAGCACTGAACGCGGGCTATTCATGTCCCAGGTTCCCGAGCTCCTCAATCCTGCCTCCCCCAGGTTTTCCTCCCAACCCGCTACGCGCCCATCTAACGCGCAGGCGCACGGATCAACGCAGCGCCTCCTCCGCGTTCAGGGCCGGAGGACTCTTGCGCGCGCTTCTCCGACCCCTCCCTTGATTGGTCAGATTGCAGCGCCATCACGCCTAGGAAGCGGAGGGGCGGGGCTTCCGTGCGCGTGCGCATTGCTTTTGCGGGTCCATTGCTGCTATTGCGTTGCAAAAAAAAAAAAAAAATTCTGACTAGGTAGCTTTGGGCCTTTTCTGTGGTAGAGAATCTCAAGGAAAAGCTTTCTGCAACCGAAGGGACAGCTGGGTAGTGTTACGTTTTTGGTTCCCAAGGCCTTCCTGGGCTCACCGGAGTTTGGCCAACGGGATGAGGGAAGGGCCTTAAGAGTTGAGGACCGTAGAGGATAAAACCATTAGTTTTCGGCGCTGGGCGTTTTGCAAGGCGTCGCAGGTCCTGTCTCCTACGTGGTTCTCTCCCGACTTCTGGTTTAAACACCACCCCCGAACCATTCCGACAAACCTTCGCAGCCCGCAGCCCCTCCTTGCAGCGTGTGGGAGCCGCCAGCGCGCCCAGCAGCTAGCCTGCCTTCCTCCAGAGCAGCCTAGCGCGTGCAGCATCCCCACCCCCTGGCCTCCCTCCCCTCCTGCTGCTTTCACGCACTCGCAGTGATTGTTTTGCCCGCTCCCGCCGCCGCCGCCGCTGCCGCCGCCAGAGAACCAGCGGCGCTTGTGCAAACCGGGAAGATGGCGGCCGGCGGCGGCGGAGGCAGCAGTAAGGCCTCCTCCTCGTCGGCCTCGTCCGCAGGGGCCCTGGAGTCCTCGTTGGATCGAAAATTCCAGTCGGTGACCAACACCATGGAATCCATTCAAGGCTTGTCGTCCTGGTGTATAGAGAACAAGAAACACCACAGTACGATCGTCTACCATTGGATGAAGTGGCTCCGGAGATGTGAGTGTGGGGGCGACTAGGAAGGGGGAGGCTGGGGAAATGGAGGAAATGCGGCCCAGAACACTCTGGGGGGGAGCCGCTGCGTTCAGTTGGGGTTCACAGTAAAGATCGGTCGCTAGGGTTCCCTAGCCCAGGCTCCATCCTAGGCACGGTTGCCTGCCCCGATCTGCAAGGGGCTCATTGCTTGGAATTTTTCAGCCTCACATTTGGCGTGACCTTGGGCCGTTGGGCCTAGACCCATAGAGATTTACGTGTTTCCCTTCCGAGCCCTGTTAGGTGTGTTGTTGATTACTCTGAACCTTGACGGAGATTGTCGCGTCCGTTTATTTCTTATAGGCCTTGACGTGTTAATGATCTCTGGGTTTCCTGTTGGTTAGTCAAGCTATGTTTGAAGCTATCCACTTCCCTGGAATAGGTTGGACCATTCAGTGTTTTCCGCCGACGTGAAACTTGTGATATGTATAGAAAGGGGCCTTCTCTTGATTACTGTGGGTGAAACTTGGCATGTGTTTTAAGGAGGATTTCCCTGGATGAATGTGAAGCGATATGAGCTCTACAGAGCTGTGAATCGACCACCTGTTTTCCTTTTACCTGTGTTTGCAACAGTAAAATACAGACTACAGGATACTGGCGAGACTGTAATCATCATTGGTACTGAAGTATAAAATATATCCGGCTACGTTTTAATCTCCTGCAGTACACTTTACAGAATTGAGTTTGTTTGCATAGGCAATCAAAATGGGAAATGTGGATTTTAAAATCTTATTTATTTATTTGTTTTAGCATATAACCCCCTCCCAGGTTATACTTTTTTACTTTCAACCTGTGGGGTTCTCCCAACACTGTTGCTTTAATATAGAAAAGAGGTCTTCTAAAAATATGAATTATTAAACTGGGCGTGGTGGCTCATGTCATTTCAGAGGCTGAGGCAGGAGGATCGCTTCAAGTTTGAGGCCAGCTTGTTCTACACAGTAAATTTTAAGCAATCATAACCTCAACTCCATACATAGTTATTCAAGTTTTTGTTTGATTCCTATCTATATAGCCTCTTGCCAGTGGTACTCATTTAACAGTTTTCTTACTGCCTGTCTGTCTTTGCTTCTCTAATATTTTTGAGTTTACTTGTTAGTGAACAAGTGGGTAAAACTTCAAAATTATAGGCCCCAAATTTGAAATCTTTTAAAGTTATTGGTGGGACAGTTGTTCTGTGATTCTGAGAAGGATATTCCAGAGAAAGGACAGGATTAGCTAGCTCCTATTTACAATTGTCAGATCTTTTTGTTTACTTCTTGCCAAGAAGTTAAACTAGAATCCGCAATATCTGTCACCTTCAAAGACTCACATATTATGTATCTGCCACATGCCAGCCATTTCCTTAGTCTTTCTAATATACTTTATAGTCTACTGAATTACACATGAGGAAACTAGGACTCAGAAATGTCAGGGTGCCAAAGGTTACTCAGTAAAGTGATGTGGTTAGGATTGGGCTCTGTCACTAACTTTGTGAAGCAGTGTTTGGTGTATTGGGTATTTCAGTGTAGTAAGCGATACTAGTGTGGGGACATCTTCCACCGTTTTAAATCATTTTATCAAATCATGAAGCATTTTTGCATTCCTTACTGTTGGGCTCTAGTGCTTTAATCCTATGGCTATATATTTCTAAGAATAAGTTGGTCCCTATCTCTGCATTGTGGGATCACAAGTGACAATTATACTTTTTTTTCCTAAGTCAGGAATAATGAGAAATGCTAGGACCAGAATTTTTCCTGTCTCTGCTGTTGTTTTGTGTCAGAGTTTATTTCCTTTGCTGGTACTAAGAGTAGGAGGGTAGTCTTTTATCTGAAAAGTAGATTCTACATAATTTAAATGAAGTGAAATTCATTTGGCTTTTTAAAGCCTGCTGTCAGTTTCATAGTGGAGTGAAACTTAAACTTTCTAAAATGGCTAAGAATAGTTTGTGGACATTTGTATTTACAGGTGATAAATATCTGCCTCATAAATAAAGCCAGAGTGGTGAAGGCTAGGATGCAAATGGTTGATGTATTTTCACCTCATTTTTAGAACTTCACGGAGTTGCTAAGTTTGCTCAAGCATTCCCAGTCTTTCTGTCCATTTTTCTTCCTTCTCCTTTCTCCTATGACATCCATTATTTAGTCATTAGACCTCAGCTAAATTTAAGTGACTGTACTAGATATCTCAGGAGATGTTTTCTTTCTGTCATTTTGTGGTACATCTAATTCTGTGCAAACACCACCATTGAGCTACACCGTTTTCATTGAATCTTTAATCTTACGGTGTGTAATATTAGCAGCAGGCTTTTTATTCATTGTAAAGGAAAACATTTAATGAGTAAGCATGCTTCCTGAAGCTTCTTCCATAGCCAGGCTCCATTGATTTCATCCAGGCATGTCTGTAAGGGTCCTCATCTTCTGCCAGCCTGGGTTACCCTGACTGGTTTGGTATTTAATATGCAGCCCACATTAGGCCCCAGCCCGAGCAAGCGTCTCCCTCCCTCTCGGCCTCCCTGTTGCTGGGTTGTAGCTGTTCACTGCCATACTTGGCAGCCATGATTTTCTGACGTGATCTTTCTATGGTATGAACAGATATTATGCCTCTACTTTTATTTATTTTTATTATTTTTTGAGACAGGGTCTCTCTGTGTAGTCCTGGCTTTCCTGGAACTTGTTATGTAGACCAGGCTGGCCTTGAATTAAAAGAGATGAGTCTATTTCTGCCTTCAGAGTGCTGGATTAAAGATGTTGGCCGCCATGCCCAGCTCATGCTTCTACTTTTTAACCTTTCAGTGATCTCCTGTTGCAGTAGGGTTAGGTTATACGCTCTTGTACTGTGGTCTCTCCAAGAGCCTGTCTTACCTGTACTGCCTGCTTCTCGGCTGGGCTTTTTCAGATTCTGCTACTTCTCACATAGATCTCATCTCAAACATTCCCCTCCTCAGGATAGCCTTTTCTCATTACCTTCAATTGCTATTATATCTTCCCTTTATTTCTTTCCCCTTTTTTTCCCCTCTAAGACAGGGTCTCACTATGTAGTTTTCTGGCTGTCCTGGAACTCACTATATAGACCAGGGTAGCCTAAAACTTAAAGATACACCTGCCTCTGCCTCCTGAGTGCTGGGATTAAAGGAGTGCTCCACCATACCAAACAGGCATAGCATCTTTTATTTTTTTCAGCATGATAAATTACTGTATTGTCTTTATTGCCTATTCCTCTCAAATCTCAGGGTTATGTCTTGTTTGTCTTTTAATCCCAAACCACTTGATATAGATCAGTAACTTTTTGCCAAAATAATGTTGCAAAATGGCTAATAAAATCCTTGTTCCTGGCTTGGTGGCGCATGTCTGCAGTCGTGGCAGGCACTTGGAATTCTGAGGCAGAAGGATTATAAGTTTGAAGCCAACCTGGGCTATTTTGTCATAACCCCCACCCCCACCCCAAAAAACTTGAACAATTTTTTTTTAAAAATTCCTTTTATGAAAATATTTATAATTTAGTGAAACTGTAGGGATTGTTTGTCTGCTGGTTCAGGATATGGCTTTACAAGGAGTTGTGTGTAATTTAACCAGGTTATCTTTTTAATACTTCACTTTTTTAATACATAGTGAGTTCCCCCAATTTTAGTGTAAAACAAGAGTCAGTCTAAGAATGTAGAAAAATCCAGGCTTTAGGTTTAGAGTTAGGCTGAGATCTTAGCCCCATTGCTTCATCCTGGGGATGTACTATGCATAGAACTTAAACCATGGCCTTTACCTCTATCTGTAAGGAGCATTATACTCCCATAGAATTTATGGCCTAGGTTTAAGGAGGTAAGGCATGGATCTCAGTATAGAGTTAACCTACAGAAATGTTGTTTACTACCAAGACCCTGAACATTCAGCTGAGTTACAGCAAAGCTTTGCTTAGAGTTAGGGGTGGGGTCACCCAGTCTGTGGGAGAGAATTGGATCAACTAACTTCTCAGTGAATTAGGAGGTGTTCTGAACGATCAGTGGGACAGAATGAAAATGTTTTATCCCGAAACCTCTATTTTATCTTATTTTTTAAATGATTCATTTTTATTTTAAATTGTATATATATGTCTGTCTAGAAGTATGTGGGTTGGATCCCCTGGAACTGGAATTTGAATGTCTGGTGTGGGTGCTGGGAACTGAACTCAGGTCCTCTATAAGAGGTATGCACTCTTAGCCACTGAATCATCTCTCTAGACCCTGTTCTATCTTATTTCTAACCATTGAGTGATTTGATGTGTTTTAGGAAGCAGGGTGAGGATTTAAATGAGCTCCCACAGGAAAAATAGAAGTCTAATTAAGTCTGTAAACTACAAAATTTCTTAAGGCTCCATTTAGCTATTAAAAATATTCTTTTGGCTGGGCAGTGGTGGCACACCCCTTTAATCCCAGCACTTGGGAGGCAGAGGCAGGCGGATTTCTGAGTTCCGGGCCAGCCTGGTCTACAGAGTGAGTTCCAGGACAGCCAGGGCTATACAGAGAAACCCTGTCTCGAAAAACCAAAAAAAAAAAAAAAGAAAGAAAAGAAAAGAAAGAAATTCTCTTACATTTATTTGTTTTAGGAAAGGAGACAAACCCATGCCACAGTGCATGTATGGTCAGAGGACAATTTCTAGGAGTCAGTTTTCTTCCTCCATCTTATGGATTCCAGGGATGGATCTCAGATCATCAGGCTTGATAGCTGACTCCTTTCCCACTTGAGCAATCACCCTGCCATTTCTTCAACTATTTTTAATTAAATTTACAAAAAAAAAAAAAAAAAAAAAATAGGCAACGAGGTATGGTGGGTGCTTACTTCTCTGTAATCAGAGCATCCAGAAGCAGAGGTGGGGTAAAGCAGAACCTGCCCACATGCCCACAGGGAAATACGAGAGAGGAAGAGAAGAGGAGCAGACAGGAGACCCCTTCCTGTTCAATGCAGTGGTCCTCATACAGACTTTAGCGTAGACAGCGAGCACTGTTCGCTGCTTTTGGACTGTGTAGCCCAGTCTAGCCGGGAGTCACAGTTACTGTCTTTGATCAATGGGATGGTTTCTCAACTTTGAGTTCAGGTTCTAGAGTGGACCATGAAGCTGACATAATTTTGTAATTGTCTTTGATTGAGTGCTTCTTATGTCTCATGCTCTGTTCTAAGAAGCATTTTACACATACTAACTCTGAATGAAATACTAATCCTCAGAATAACTTTTAAATTCTTTTCTCATATATTACATCCCTACCTTAATTTTCCCTCCCTTCTTTCCTCCCAGTTCCACCTCCCTTCTCCCCCAGATCTACCCTTCATTTCCCTTCAGAAAAGGAAAAGGTGAGCCTCGCACGGATGTCAACCAAACATGGCATGTCAAGTTACAATAGAACTAGGCACATCCCCTCATATTAGGGGTGGACAAAGCGGCCCAGTAGGAGGCAAAGAGTCAGAGACAACTCCTGCTCCTACTGTTAAGAGTTGGAATAATTCTTAAAAGTAGGTGTTATTATGAGATCCACTTTACATTTGAGAAAACAGAAACAGAGAGGTTATGTAGCTCGCCCTGGTTACATAGCTAATAGGTATGAAAACCAGAGTTAAACCAGGCATTTTTAGCCACTGTATATACTACTTGGCCTTTCTTTTGTTTCTGTTTTTGTTTTTGTTTTTTGTTTTTTCGAGACAGGGTTTCTCTGTGTAGCCTGTCCTAGAACTCACTCTGTAGATCAGGCTGGCCTCAAACTCAGAAATCCACTTGCCTCTGCCTCCCAAGGGCTGGGATTAAAGGCGTGCACCACCACCGCCTGGCTACATGGCCTTTCTTACTCTACAATATTTATTTATTTATTTATTTATTTATTTATTTATTTATTTATTTGGTGTTTCGAGACAGGGTTTCTCTGTATAGTCCTGGCTGTCCTGGAACTCACTCTGTAGACCAGGCTGGCCTCGAAATCCACTTGCCTCTGCCTCCCTCTTTCTTCTTTTTTTTTTTTAAAGATTTATTATTTATTGTATACACTGTTCTGTCTCCATATATGCCTGCACACCAGAAGAGGGTACCAGATCTCATTACAGATGGTTGTGAGCTACCATGTGGTTGCTGGGAATTGAACTCAGGACCTCTTGAAGAGCAGTCATCGCTCTCAACCTCTCAGCCATCTCTGCAGTCCCATACAATATCCTATAATGCAAAAAACTCTTGATAATTTGCTTATCATTCAAGCCTAGGCCATGTAGATTAGCTAGAATGTTGAGTTATTGTTTCTTTTTCTTGTATTTTAATCTTTTAGGGTTTCATGTGTTTCAGACTGACCTTGCATTCCTTATTTTTCTACTTCCAATGTTGGGATTATAGGTATGTGCTACTATGCCTAATAAAACAATAAAACCCAGGGTTGAACTGTGTGTGTTGTTGGTTGTCATGAAACTTACTATGAAGACCAGGACAGGGCTGGAGAGATGGCTCAGCGGTTAAGCTCAGTGACTACTCTTCAAATCCCAGCAACCACATGGTGGCTCACAACCATCTGTAATGAGATCTGATGCCCTCTTCTGGTGTGTCTGAAGACCGCTACAGTGTACCTACATATAAGAAATAGATAAATCTTTAAAAAAAAAAAAAAAAAGAAGAAGACCAGGAGGCTAAACTTACTTAGAGATCCTCCTGCCTCAGCCTCCTGAGTGTTAAGTGCTGGGATTAAAGGTGCAAACCTGCACCACCACACCCTGAGAACCTAAATTGTACATACTTGTGTTCTTACTGTATAGTTGTATATTTATATTGTATATAATGTTCAAACCAAGGTGAATGTTATTTCCTCAAATAATTGTTTGTTTGTGGAGAATGTTGAAGTTTTAATTTTTATTTTATGTAAATGAATGTTCTGTGTGTGTGTGTGTGTGTGTGTGTGTGCTCGAGTGCGTGTGTACCACTTGAAGGCCTAGTGCTTGCCTAGCCAGAAAAGTGTTGGATCCCCTAGAACTGGATACAGGTGAGCTGCCATGTGGGTGATGTTATCATATTTTTGTTGTTGTTGCTTGCTTGCTTGCTTGCTTGCTTGCTCTTTGGCTATGTAGCCCAAACTAGCCTGAAGTCATAGTATTGTCTTTGAGCTATGCAGTGATTTCTTAGTTTAAACTTTAGGTTCCAAAGTGGGCCTTACAGAGGAACCCAGTACCCTCTTTCTACCCTTGAGATTTTAGTTTTTTTGGTTTTTGGTTTTGGTTTTTTTATTCCCCCACTGTGGTAAAAATAATTATTTGATGTTTTGAAAATCATGTTTGTTTTTAACCTAATAAAATAGGAAAAACAAATTGAACATATTTAAGCTGTGTACTAATAAAAGCCTCTCTGAATGTGAGGTTTATTTACATTAAATAATAAAAGGAAGGCTTGGTCATATAGTGTTTGGAGTGCATGCTGGTCAGTCAGTAGGGAGTTCAATCTGCAATCACATATATTTTGTGGGGTACAAGTGCTTGGGATTGCGCCTAGAATGTCTCCATGTCAGGCATGTGGTCTATGGTACCACTGAGCTAACTCAGCCTGCTAGCTTACCTTTGATTATGATACTGAATCAAAGATCCAGAACCATTTTCTGCAGGTCTAGTTTCTGAAATGTAGCTTTTCCCTTAACTATTTACCTTCTTTGTAATCTATCTGTCGTAGCAGGTATTCAGGCTAGATTTGAAGAGTACTGCAGTATAACCATAGATACACAGTATTTATGTGATAATACAAGTGAAGCAGATACTGCGTTCAACTTTGTTATGAGATACGTTTTGTGTTTTGAGATGGAGTGTTGTCTAGGCTTTGTTCAGCTCAAGATGCTCTTGCCTTAGCCTCCTAAGTAGCTAGACTGAGAGGGGTGACCACAGCATCCAGCTGCAAGATACTTTTGCTTGTAAGTCACTTCACTTTATATCTACTTCCCCAATAAAAATTTCTAACGCATTTAAAATTATAAATAACTGTCCATATTTGTTTGGTATAGAGTGATATATTTGTATTTAAAGATTTTATTTTTATATGTTTGAGTATTTATCTACATATGTGCATTTGTACACATGTGTGTCTGTTATCTCTGGAGGCCAGACAAGGACATTGGATCTCCTGGAACTGGAATTACAGATATTTGTGAACTGTCATATGGATGCTGGGACCTGAACTTGGATCCTCTGGAAGATAAGCTTGTGCTCTTGACTGCTGAGCCATCTCTCGGTCTGTTCCTGTTTTTGTGTGTTTGTTTTCTGGAGATACGGTTTGTCAGTGTAGCTTTGTCTGTCTTGGAACTCAGTCTGTAGATCAAGTTGGCCTCTACCTGTCTCTGCCTCCAGAGTGTGGGATTAAAGGTGTGCACCACCTTGTCTAGCTCTATTTTTATTTTTAATTGACAAGTAATACTTGTATAAATTCATAGATACAGTGACATTTCGGTGCATTCACATAGTAGGTAATGAATACATGCGCGTAGCTGCTTTTGTGATGCCTCAGACTTCATTCTTTTGCATTTGGAACATTGAAAATCCTTTCCAAGAGGCTGGAAAGATGGCTCAGCAGTTATGAACACTTGTTGCTCTATCATAAGAACCAAGTTTGGGTTGCAGAAACTATATTGGGTCTCTCACAAACACCTGAACTCAGCCTCGAGGGATCCATGGCCCTGTTCTGGTCTCTAGGAACCAGCAGATATACAAACAATGAAAATAAATCTTTAAAAAGGAACAGAAAAACGCTGTTAGCTGTTTTGAAATATAGTTAATTGTCGAACATAGGTATCTTACTGTGCTATAGAAAGGAGATTTATTCCCCCTCTAGCTGCACTCCTATGTCTGTTAGCAATCAACAAATAAATATTTACAGAACACCTACTATGCCACGTACTGTCTAGACACTGGGGGTGTAGCAGGTGAACAAAGTGGGCAAAGCATTTTTCTGGCAGACAACTCTAGGGAGGTAAGACAGACAACAGATAAAGTGATTAAATAACTTATTAAATCTGTTACAAGGTGGTAAATGCTATAAAGCAGAAAGAATACAGAGTGTTAGGGAGGTTTGGACGATCAGATTAGTGGTAAGGAAACTGAGAAGTAACATCTGAGTAAGACGGCAAGTCAGAAGTGTTCATAACAGCCAGGAAGGTGGCCAGCTGGTAAAGCGCTTGCCACCACTCTGACAACCGAAGTTCTGTCCCTAGGACCCATGTGGTAAGAGGAGAGAACCAACTCCTGTGCTCTGTCCACATACATCCCATAGCACACACATGCTTGTAAAATAAATTCAATAAACAAAACTTAAAAGCCAAAGAACAGAAAACACTGAGTTCCTGAGCTAGAGTATGCCTGGTGAGTTAAGGGAACAATGGAGAACAGTTAAGATGGGCCTTCATTAGCAGACAGGTCAGAGTTCATGATGGGGTAGAGAGAGGGTAAAGGAATGTATTTAAAAACAAGGCTTGTTGTTCACGTGTATGAGCATGTCTTTGAGTTTTGCCTCAGTGACCACAAAGAATTAGTGGTTACTGGTGAAGATTGCAAATGGAACGGATTTTGAAAGGTATATTAGAAATTTAGGTTTTTGGGGTTTTTTTTGTTTGTTTGTTTGTTTTTGGTTTTTCGAGACAAGGTTTCTCTGTGTAGCCCTGGCTGTCCTGGAACTCACTCTGTAGTCCAGGCTGGCCTCGAACTCAGAAATCTGCCTGCCTCTGCCTCCCAAGTGCTGGGATTAAAGGCGTACGCCGCCACTGCCCGGCAGAAATTTAGTTTTCAATATGTTAAATTTTGGGATGTCTGCTTTTTAAGATACCTTGAGATACAATTCATGGCTGTAAAATTCACCATTTGACCTTGTTTTAGTGCATTCACAATAATGTGTAAGTCACCATATTACCTGGAAAGTTGAGACATGAAGACTGTGAATTTGCAGCCACCTGGGGCTACATACCAAGAACAGAGAACATGCTTCATATATTCTAGACATAATAATTAAGTTTCATGCTTGGGCGGGGACTGGCTATGAAGTAAGTGGTGGAGTACTACTAACACAGAGACCCATTCTGAAGCATAAGGGAAAGAAAAAAGGTGCTCCATGTTTTTGAAACATTGCCAAGAAACATGGAGAAATATTATCTGTATCTCCATGAGCCTAATACACTGAGATTTAAAAATAAAAAGTGATGCAGACATTCAAAAGGAAGCCTGGGAGAGCTGGCTCAGCACGGGTAAGAGTGCCTGTTGCCCTTCCAGAGGACCGGAGTTCAGATGCCAGCACCCACATCAGATGGCTCACAGTCTTCTGACATTCTAGCTCTGACGGATCTGATACTGTCCTCTGGTCCAAGGGCACATTCACGCACAGGCACATGTACACACTAGGACATGCTCATACACGTGAACAACAAGCCTTGTTTTTAAATACATTCCTTTACCCTCTCTCTACCCCATCATGAACTCTGACCTGTCTGCTAATGAAGGCCCATCTTAACTGTTCTCCATTGTTCCCTTAACTCACCAGGCATACTCTAGCTCAGGAACTCAGTGTTTTCTGTTCTTTTGGCTTTTAAGTTTTTAAATTATATTTATTTCTTAGGACACCATGGGACGTTCCTTGTCTCTGGTATCTTTATTTCTGCAGCAGCCAGAATAATCTTTTACAAACTTAAATCAGGAGCAGGTGATATAGCTCAGTTTGTTAGATTTATTTTATTCTATGTGTGTGAGGGGTTTTTTTTTTACCTGCATGTATATGTGTGTGCCACATGGGTGCCTGGTGCTTACAGAAGTCAGAAGAGGTTGTTGGATATCCTGGAAATGGAGTTACTGTTGATGGCTGTGAGCTACCATGTGAGTGCTGGGAACAGAACCCATGTAACACCAACTTTATGACTAATCTCTTGCAACAGCCTCTACTCAGTGAATCCGTTGGAGATCTACCTGCTTCTGCCTCCCTTGGGTCAGGATTAAAGGTGTGCACCACCATGTCTGGTGTGAAGTTTATGTTTGCTGATGTGGCTTCCTGTCATTTACAAATTAATATCCAAATTACTTTTCCTCTTAGGCTTTTGTTAACCAAGTGATTATTATTTAACAGTAGTGCTTCTAAAAGTTTATCAGGGACATTTGGAATTATTGTAAAATTTTGACTGTGGGGCTGGTTAGGAGCATGGCTACTCTTCCAGAGGATCCATGTTTGGCTCTCAGCACCCACAAGGCTGGTGGCTCACAGCTATCTGTAATTCTAATTCTAGGAGGTCTGGAGCACTCACCTGGTCTGTACAGGTACTACACACACCTGGTACTCATGAATCCCCACAAGCACACACATAAATAAATTTTTTAAAAAGTCTAAAAACAACAACAAAAAATGTTTAATGGTGAGAGCTAAGTGCACGTGAAGTTTAATTTGTAGAAGGGTCTCAAAGATTTTAGTAAAAACAACCCAAGAATTATTAAAAAATAACAACAACAACAACAAAAACCCAAACAGCTAGACTGATTTTTTGTCATCTGTTGTCAGAAAAGAGCAATAGGTGGTATTTGTAGTGCTACAGATTTCTGCACCCTACAGAGGTTAGTTAGAGAACAGAGAAAACACATCTTGTACAGAAAGAGGTAGAAACTAGCTATTCCTCTCAGAAAAGCAACTGTCTGTGCTTTGAAACGTTACAGCTTTCAGGATAAGATAAAGATTTTTTAAAACTGCGCCACTTTTCTAAGACAGGCTTTCTGTATGTAGCGTAGTGTGGCCTTGAGCTTCGGCTCTCCAGCCTCACCCTCCTAAGTACTGGGACGACAGCTGTGCACCTCACTGGGTTGAGAAGTACAGGCTTTTTGCTTTGTTTGAAGCAGGGTCTCTCTGGCTAGCTCGACACTCAGAAGTTCCATCTGCTTCTGCCTCCCATGTGCTGGGATTAAAGGCATGTCTCCAAGGCTAGTAACAGATGTTTTTTTAATGAAATAAACTAAATGATAAGCACTGGCTTTAAATGTTACTGCTAGTTTGATCTGTCTCCTATTTTACTCCCATGACTTAGTTCACTTTCTAGGTTTTTTTTCTTCACTGTTCAAGGTTTATTTGGTGTTTTCATTGGCATGACACTTGAGTGGTTGGTTCCATCATCCATATGCAGATCTTACATTTCATATAATATTGCAATGTACGCTACAGACACATATAATACATAAAATATCCTAGAACAGTTATGCATAAGATATGCATAATAGACTTACACATTGGAGCCAGGTTCTGACTAACTGGGAACTTGTTGGCCTAGGCATGTTTGGTGAGAGTGCACAGTGCAACAATGCAGCAGGTTCACAGGATGATCAAGGCCTGCAACACAGTTGGCAGTGTGTCTCAGAGACAGTGGGACTGTCACACTCACCAGGCTACCACTACACAAGCACCACTGGGCAGCAGGGCAGAGCGGTGGGAACTGGGATTTTCCCCCAGACCACTTTAACACCACTGTACTAACCATAGCTCAGATGAGAAGTGTGTGGTCTCCATAGAAACCCTGCTGCAGCCGGACAGTGAAGTGCTAGGACACTGGGAAGACTTTAGAACGGCAGCTCCTTCTGGATTCCCCAGAGGGTATCTGTACTCTTCTTCAGACGGGCTCTTCCTCAGGAGTCAGTGTCACCTTCACAACATCCAAGGTTCCATTCTGTCCCAGGATATGTGGGACACTGAGGAAGACATCATCATTGATTCCATAGAGACCGTTAATCATGGTGGAGATGAGATGTACCCACCTACGGTTCTTCATTATGCTCTCGGCCAAGTTGGCCACAGAGAGGCCAATGGCCCAGTGTGTAACCTCTCAGTTTGATCACCTCATATGCACTGTCAACTGCTTGCTTGTGAACCTCCTTCCACTGCTCCTTATCTGCATCAGTGCCCAGTTCTGGGTTCAGAGACTTCAGGAAGACGCTAGCAATGTTCACACCACACTACATAGGCGCACTGGAGTCGCCATGCTCTCCCAGGACCCGCCCATGACAGCTCAGTGAGTGAACTCCAGCCTTTCTCCCATCAAGTAACGGAACCGAGCTGAATCCAGATTGCAACCACTTCCAATAACTCGTCTTTTGGGAAAGTCACTGATTTTCCAAGCCACGTAGGTCAAGATATTCACTGGACTTGAGACAATAAGCAGCTTGCAATGTGGACTGTGCTTCACAATGTTGGCAGTGATGAACTTGAAGATGTTCACCGTTTCGATGGAACAAATTGAGTTGGCTCTTTCCCTCTTGCTGATGGGCCCCCACTGTGATGATGACCAGCTTAGAGTTTGCAGTTACACAATAGTCTTTTGCTGGAGGTAGTTTTTGGTGTTTTAAGACTGCCATGCTGGAGATCCATCCCCTCTCCCTTTAGCTTGTCTTCCATGACATCAACAAGGGCAAGCTCATCTGCCGAGTCCTTCATTAAGAACTGATGGCACAAGCCATGCCAACAGCACCAACCCCCAACAACTGTAATCTTGTTCTGGGGACCTGTTCTTCCTTAAGATTTACAATCAGCTGGTCCTTGAGGGTTGCTGTCTTAGTCTGGGTTTCTATTTCTGCACAAACATCATGACCAAGAAGCAAGTTGGGGAGGAAAGGGTTTATTCAGCTTACACTTTCACATTGCTGTTGATCACCAGAGGAAGTCAGGACTGGAACTCAGGCAAGCCAATAAGGAACATCTCTCCATGGCCTCTGCATCAGCTCCTGCTTCCTGACCTGCTTGAGTTCCAGGCATAGTGGTACATGCCTTTAATCCCAGCATTCAGAGTTCTAGCACAGCTAAGGCCACACAGAGAAACTTTGTCTCAAAAACCAAAGCCAAACAAAAAGTTACAGTGTTCCACAGAAATAATTTTTTTTTTTCTTTTTTGTCATTGTTTTCTTCTGAGACAAGTTCTTATGTATCCCAAACTGTCTTCAAACTCACTGTAGCTGAGGATGACTTTGAACTGGTGACTCTCCTTCCACCTTCCAAGTGCAGAGATGCCACTATGAGCAATGTAATTTACCATATATTAGTTTGTTTATTTATTTATTTGAGACGAGGTTCACTGTGGCTTTTTCTAGCCTGGAAGTCACTGTGTAGGCCCGGCTGATCTTGAACTCAGAAACCTATTGCCTTTGCCTCTAGAGAACTGGAATTAAAGGCCTGTGCTACCATGCCTGGCATAATTTACATTTCAAATTTTATTATTTATTTAGTGGTATTGAGAGTCCAAACTAGAATCTTGTCATGCCAAGCAAGTATTCTACCACTGAGCCATATCCCCCAGCCTTTTCCCTTTTAAAAATGAGTTTGTTTACTTAAAAACAATTTTTAAAATCTTATGTGTATGAGTGATTTGCCTGCATGTATATATGTGTACCACATCTGTCTGACCCAGGAGTCTGCAGAGGTCAGGAGAGGGTGTCAGTTTCCCAGGAACTGTAGTTATAGATGGTTGTAAGCCACCATGTGGGTGCTGGGAGCTGAACCTGGATCCTATGCGAGAACAAGTGTCCTTAATCTCAAAGCCATCCAGCCTGTAAAAGTATCTTTTATTTAACTGATGTAATTGCCATCTTTGGAGGCTTATGTCCTTAGTCAGAGGCCAAGTACTCAAAGCTTCTAGCCTCTGTACAATCTTATCTAGGCCAAGAATGTTTTCAAGCCTGTGAGAATTACTGCTGAATAAACTCACTCCTTCCTAGTTCTTTCTGATCTCTGGCTGGCTGATTCAGCTTGCAGTTATGGCTCAAACTCCTCTCCAAGCTGACTGATTCAATCTAGCTTCTCTCTGTTGGCCTTTCCTGAATTGTTCTGCTTGGCCTCAAACTAACTCTGTTGGTCTCTTCTAGTCTTCTTTCTTTTTTTCTTTATTTATTTACTTTATGTATATGAGTACACCGTAGCTGTCTTCAGACACATCAGAAGAAGGCATCACATCTCATTACAGATGGTTGTGAGCCACCATGTGGTTGCTGGGAATTAAACTCAGGACCTTTAGAAGAGCAGTCAGTGCTCTTAAGTGCTGAGCCATCTCCCAAGCCCCCTCTTCTAGACTTCTCCTACTCATTCTCTGGCTCGTTCTTTCTTTACCTGTGTCTTGGCTTGTTCTCCTTCAACTGGTCTCTGTAAAACTCCCCAGTAGAACTGCCTCCCTCTCCTCTGCATTGCCCCTCAAGAAGCTTCCCTTCCCCTCTCCTGGTGAGACTTAGGCTATCTGTTCTGTCAGGTCTCTCAAGTCTTTCTCTGATCCATCACCTTGTCTGCCACTCAATTAGTCACCACTTTCAAACATGGCTGCTCCCTTCTACAAACTAACATTACCTTCATTGTTTGAGATAAAAGATGTTTACTAAGGGCTAAGCCACACCACAACTAGAAACAGGTTTTTTTCAATAAATAACACAATCTTGGGGGGTTGCAGTATGATCACATATTCTGTAACACCAGCACCTTAATATCTATCTATCTATCTATCTATCTATCT
Source organism: Montemys delectorum (assembly GCA_019843815.1). Lineage (NCBI taxonomy): Eukaryota > Metazoa > Chordata > Mammalia > Rodentia > Muridae > Montemys > Montemys delectorum. Next base: position 23,452 of record JADRCD010219001.1, read on the forward strand.
ATCTATCTATCTATCTATCTATGACAACTGTCTTAGTTAGGATTTTTATTGCTGAGAAGAGACACCATGACGAAGAAAACTCTTATAAGGGGCAAACATTTAATTGGAACTGACTTACAGGTTCAGAGGTTCAGTCTGTTATCATGGCAGATGGCAGGAAGCGTGGTAGTGTGCGGGTAGACATGTTGCTGGAGGAGCCAAAAATTCTATATCATAATCTAAAGAAAGGAGAAGACTGTCTTCCAGGCAGCTAAGAGCCCACCCCCAAAGTGACATACTTCCTCCAACAAGGCCACAATCCTAATAGTGCCACTCCCTGGGCCAAACATTCAGACCACTACAACAACTTCATACATCACTCCCAGTCCTGTTTCCCTCCAGACTCCTCCCATACCCCTCTCCAAATTCTTGGTCTCTGATTATTGTTGTGTGTCTGTGCATGTTTATATATATGTACACCTACTCACTCCAGTTAGCATTGCTCCTGTGTACATGTCTAGGACTGATCATTTGGAACTAGACTTCTTATACATGGAGAAAACTAATTTTTCTTGTCTCAGTAGCCATTCACCACTTGTATCCTTTCATCTAAGGGTAGGACCATGGGGAATTTTTGCTGCTCAACCTGGCCTATCAACTGTGTTGTCATCATGCTGGCCTTGCTTAGGCAAGCATTTGTCTATCTAACTAAGATTTTATTGGTTCATTTTCCCTGTCATACCTAGAGGGACACTATCTAGCAATAGATGTCTTAGGCCTCTGTCCCTCTTTCATGATTTTCCCTGAGCCTTAGGTATAGGAATTGTGTTGTAGATGTATTGGTTGGGCAGCCCACAGTTGCTGAAAGATGCTTTATTGATGAAGGGTAAGAACTACACTTATCAGACTGGGCACAGGATATCTACAGTTACTTATTTGTGTTTATGCGTGCCTGCGAACACTTGTGCTGTGGCATGTGTGTGGAGGTGAGAACTTCCACAACTTGCAAGAGTTTATTCTCTCCTTCCTCTGTGTGGGCTCCAGGAAATCTGGAGCTCCAGTCACCAGGCTTGGAGGCACCTGTTGAGTGAGGTTGCTTGCCTGCTTAGGCTTTAACTCTTCCCCTCTCCCCCAAACCCCCACCCCGCCCTCCACCCCGCCCCTTCTCTCTGGCACTAGGAATTGAACACAAGGCCATGTGAGCCAACATGTGGGCAGGCTACCATTTGTATGTTTGATTTTGAGACTAGGAACTATGTATGTAGCCCGTGTTGGTCAAAAACTATTAGCATTTCCTCTGCCTTTGATGCTTTAGTGCCAGGATTACAGATGTACTCAACAAAATTCTGTGTGTGCGTGTTCACATGTGTGGACGAACTGGCTGGCCTTCCTCTAGAGAGCATCCTTGGTGATCCTGGGATACTGACAACCTCGGTTTGGTTTTTTAGATTTATTTTCATTTATTTGTTTGAGTTATTTGCCTCTGTGTATGTATGTGCAGTGTGTGCATGTGATGCCTGCAGAGGTCAGAAGATGACATCAGAACCTCTTGACCTGGAGTTATGAGCCACTGTGTTTGTGCTGACAGTCTAACCCAAGTCCTCTGCAAGAGCAACAAATGCCCATAATTGCTAAGGAGACTCTCCTTCCCCACTTTGTAAAAGACAGGATCTCAGTGGCCTGCTGCTTGGCTAGTAGGCAGATCACCTTGCCGGCCAGTCCTAAGCAGTCGCCGTCCCCACTGCAGTACTTTTACCAAGAGTAGTTTTTCTTTTTTCTTTTTTTTTTAATGTATAAAATCTTAAGTTTGTCAACTTATTTTTACCAAAGACCATAGAATGCTGCCGTTGGTTTAATTACTACTGTTTTACAAACTGTTAGAATTAGAAGCACAGTATCTCAGAGTAAAGAGTAAATCTTCAAACTATTTAAGTTGAGCTGTTTGAAACTTGGCCTTGACATCTTTGCCTTTCATATTGGAAATGTCACCTTTATAGTTCCTGAGTGTGCTGTCCTCCTCTGCACTGGACTTGAGTGTCTTCGGCTTCATTTCTTCCGTTCTGAGTATTAGGCCTCTCAGAACCACTTGTTCAGTCAGACTTCAAAGTTTCTAAACTTTTTAAGTGGAGGCAGAGGAATTTAGGGTCATTTCTGGCTTCATAAGTTTGAGGCCAGTGTATGCTACATGATGCTGTCTCCAAAAAGAGAAAAGAAGACGAAGAGTGAAGTTTTAATTTTCTCTTGGCTAACTTAAGAAAGATTGCCCTAATCCTGTGTAAAGTAAATTCAGGGGGCTTTTCTGTTATTCCTTTTATCTCCTAAATAAATGACATGGAGACCCAGTATATGTATTAAAAGCTTCAGACAATAAGCTGGGAAGTTCTGAGCTGTTCTAACCCTCCATGGCGTCCTGACCTATACTATGCAGCCATGTGTCCCGTTACCTGTCATTTTGGTTTTGCCCTGGCCTCCTTCATCTGTGCTCATGGAAACTCCCCTGGAGACCTCAGGGTGAATCTCTTTCTTTGGTCCTCACCAGAGACCATCTCTTGGGATTGGAAGTCACACCTTATTCTTTCCTGCCCAGCTATTGGCTGATCAGCACTTTTTTAACCAATCAGTCCTGGAAAACAGTTTTTACACAACATGGAGACAGGAGATGCTTGACAGTGCCAACATCCTGACTGGTACCAGAGCTCTAGGCACAGTCATTAGCTTCTGAGTACACGGTGCACAAAACCATTCCCCACCAATCATGACTCTTTTTCTTTCTCTTTCTCTTTCTCTTTCTTTCTCCTTCTCCTCAGGTTCGTATTCTCTGAGTTATGAGGAGGGTACTGGGATTAAACCCAGGGCATTGTAATGCTGGGCAAAGAAAGGCTGTACCACCGAGAGAGAGAGAGAGAGAGAGAGAGAGAGAGAGAGAGAGAGAGAGAGGGAGGGAGGGAGAGAGGTGGTGGGGAGGGAGGGAGGGAGGGAGGGAGGGAGGGAGGGGGAGGGAGGCCCAGTACTCTTGACTTGTAAGTCGGGAAGGTAACTACAATAGAGAAAAGTGAGTTAGGGAGTTTCCTAGGCTGGGTGGCAAAGAGGGTTGGATTTGTGGTGAAAGTGACATTAGGGATAGTTGACATTAGAATAATTAAGAGACTTTTGTACTAGCAGAGGCAGGTAGATTTCAGAGTTTGAACGAGTTGGTGAGGCACTATTTTTTTTTAAAAAAACTAAACAAAACAAAAACAAACAAACAAAAAACCCATGAAGGTAATGAAGTTTGATGTGCATGCTTGTAATCCTGGCATCAAGGGAGCCAAAGCAAGAGCCTAAGTGACATACTAAGTTCCAGGACAGCTGGAGCTGGGCAGTGAGTCAGTGGGAAAGATACAAAGGCGCTTCTCTTCTATATCACCAACATTATTGTATTTTATGAAGCCAGGTGTACCCCCATCTACAGAGCACAGCACTTGGGAATGGAGTCAGGAAGATCAGGAGTTGAAGGCTATGCTCGATTACATAATTTAAGACCAGCCTGGGCTACATAGACCCTGTCTCAAAATAAAAGGAGGAAAGTCCTGTGTTGTGTTAGTTAAAAGAGCACTGCGGTATCTGAAACTGATATTGGTTACTAAAAATAAGAGTGAGTTCAAGGCCAGCCTGAACTTCATAGCGACACAAATAAAATGAAAGAAATGTTAGAAGTCTCTTACATAATCTGACCAAGAAAGTTGGAATTAAAACAGGGAGAGATCATCTAGAAGTATTTAGAAGTAGACTGTGAGAAGCTTGACAATGTGGATGGTGGTGGAAGGAGAGAAATATCAGAAGATGGATTCTCTGCATCTTTGGCAGGTTATTTGGGAAGAACAGATGAGACAGATGTGAAACTAGATGGTGCTGGAGGTCTGTAGTGCCTGACAGAGTTGTGTAGAGAGAGTTAGCGGCATACAGCACTTGGGCACTCTGCAAGCTCAGACTTTAGCAGTCATCCCCTAGTGCTGAAGTTGCAGTTTTACACATGTTTTGAGTCACATAATCATTTTGTTTTGTTTTGTTTTGTTTTGTTTTCCAGACAAGATTTCTCTGTGTAGTCCTGGCTGTCCTGGAACTCACTCTGTAGACCAGGCTGGCCTCGAACTCAGAAATCCAATGCTGGGATTAAAGGCATGCGCCACCACTGCCTGGCTTGACTTCTTTTCTTAAGAGTGTGCATGCTTGGACATGTGTATGTGGTCATGCCCAGGAGTGCAGAAGTGATGTCTGAAGTTAGCAGTCAGCAAGTGCTAGGAGCCAAGCTTGAGTCTACAGGGGCAGCGGGTGTGTGCTTAAGCCCTGAGCCATTTATTTAGCCCCAGTTAATGAAGTTTAAAGAATATTTAGGCTGGGCGGTGATGGTGCCCACCTTTAATCTCCACTTGGGAGGCAGAGGCAGGTGGATTTCTGAGTTCGAGGCCAGCTTGGTCTACAGAGTGAGTTCCAGGACAGCCAGGGCTACACAGAGAAACCCTGTCTCGGAAGAAAAAAAAAAAGAATATTTCTTTGGGGAAAGGAAAATAAATCATCTTTCATGAAGACATAAACAACCAAATACAGTGCTGAGCATAGTCAAGAAGATTATATTTTGAATTAAACATTCTGAGAGGCTTTTGATTCCAGCACTCTGAAGTCAGAGGCAGGAGAAGAACTCTGAGTTAGTTCCAGGACAGCTCGGGCTACATAGGGAGACTCTGTCACAAAAGACAGAGAAAGAGAAAGCCTCTAAAACGTCGTGAGATTCTTAGATCTTATGATATATATAAGCTTTCAGGGTGAGATAAATCTAAGTTAAAAGAGGTGGCTCTGGTTAAAAGCACTGGCTACTCTTCCAGACGACCTGGGTTCAATTTCTGTGCTCACTTAGGGGCTCACAGCTTTCTGACTCCAGTTCCATCACTCTCTAGGCCTTTGAGGGCACCAGGCACACATGGCACACATGGCACACAGACATACATGCAGGCAAAACACCCACACATACAAAGTAAGCAAATCTTTTTTTTTTTAAAAAAAAAAAAAGTGCGGTTACCTAAGTATTTTTAAGAGAATTTATATATTCTAAATTGGAAATGTTTTAGGGTTTTTATCAGTCATATTATGTATATTATGTTTCTCTTGACTGGTGTCATACTAATAGTCCTCATTGAAGATGAAAAAAGAGAGAAGTGTAGCCTAACACCTGGAAGCAAAAGCAGGCAAGTGTCTGCTAATTTGAGGCTAGCCTAGTCTATGAGGTGATTTCCAGGCCAGCCAGTGCTACATTGTAGATCCTGCCTTTAAAAAAAAAAAAAAAAAAAAAAAAAAAAGAGGAGGAGGAGGAGGAGGGAGGAGAGAAAGGAAAGATAAAATGTTTTATCCCTCACAAGTTAGCCCTCACAAAGGTGATGGGCAGTCATTCAACAAATTCAAGTTGAAAAGCTTTGGTTTGTGTTTAGCACTGAAAAGTAGAGGGGCAATAAAGATACTGTGCTTCCAAATACTTTAGACCTTGTAAGGAACCGCTAGCATGTAGTGTGGCATCAAATGGAAGGGAGAAGGATGAGTACTTATGCTCAAGATGGTGGTTTTCCCAGGCTGAGGCTCACCCATTGTCTTAGTCAGGGTTTCTATTCCTGCACAAACATCATGACCAAGAAGCAAGTTGGGGAGGAAAGGGTTTATTCAGCTTACTTCCACATGGCTGTTGATCACCAGAGGAAGTCAGGACTGGAACTCAAGCAGGTCAGGAAGCAGGAGCTGATGCACAGGCCATGGAGGGATGTTCCTTACTGGCTTGCTTCCCCTGGCTTGCTCAGCCTGCTCTCTTATAGAACCCAAGACTTCCAGCCCAGAGATGGCACCACCCACAAGGGGCCCTACCCCTTTGGTCACTAATTGAGAAAATGCCCCACAACTGGATTTCATGGAGGCATTTCCCCAACTGAAGCTCCCTTCTGTGTGATAACTGCAGCCTGTGTCAAGTTGACACACAAAACCAGCCAGTACACCCATGGTGGGGGCCATGCTGACCCGTGATTTTCCTAAATGCAAATATCGACTGCATAAGGTGTGTGTGTGTGTGTGTGTGTGTGTGTGTGTGTGTGTGTGTGGTTATTGAGATAGTTTTCACGATGTAGTCATAACAGTAGACCTCACTCTGTAGAGTAGGATAGCCTCAGACTCATGGAGATCTACCTGCCTCTGCCTCCTGAGTACTGGGATTCAAAGCATGTAGGATTACACCCAGCTAAAAGTAAATATATTTTAGGGGAGGGTGTTGAGGAATGGGGGAAGAAGTGGAGAGGGGAGTTTTAAGCCAAAAAAGGGTGTATATGAATGATTTTTAACTCAGAGTTTTTGACTAGGGATTTTGGGGTGTAGAAGATAAAGAAAATTGAAATTCAAGGTTGTCATACTTTTTAAGGTTTTTGTTTGTTTATATTTAGCATTTGAACCATTTTTTAAAAATTTTTGACGGTGTTACCATTGGATACTAGTTACATGTGTGTTTTGGATTTAACAAGGGTATTCAGCAGATGTTAGAGTCTGCTTTTCTTTTGGCTGTTAGAGCTGATTTATGAGCTGCACTTCTGAACAGCAAATGTTCTTGAGTGGATCTTGGTGGACTGGTGTCTCTTTTTCTTCTTTTATCTTCTTTTTTTTTTTCTTTTTTTGATTTTTTTTGAGACAGGGTTTCTCTGCATAGGCTGTCCTGAAACTCACTCTGTAGACCAGGCTGGCCTCAAACTAAGAAATCCACTTGCCTCTGCCTCCCAAGGGCTGGGATTAAAGACGTGCGCCACCACTGCCTGGCTGTTTTTCTTTTTAATGTATGTGGTTTATATGTGTGTATACCTTTGTATACATGTGTGGGGAACACATCTGGTGATTTTCCTCTATTACTCTCATTCTTCCCTTGAGGTATTCTCTCACTGAAACTGGGGCTTGTCTTTCCCATAAGCCATTTTTCCTGCAAGCTCTTGGGATCCACATCTGTGCCCTGTAACAGGCATTCCTAGCCATCCCCAGCTTTTCCGTGGGTACTGTCAAATCACACTCAGTCCTCATGCTTCTGCAGCGAGCACATTACCCACTAGGTCATCTCTAGTAGGGAGGGAGGGAGATGTGTGGAGGTCAGAGAATGACTTGGTGCCTTTTTCCTTCCACCATGTGAATCGTGGCAAGTTAACTCAGGTGCTCAGGCTTCGCAGCCAGAGCCTTGCCCCAGTGAACCATCTTGATGGCCCCTGGTAGCACTTTACTACTTTGAATTTTAGGTTGAATATTGTTCCCCTTTTCAATGTATATAAAAATCAACTTACTAAGGACTTAGTTTCTACAACCATTACATAAGTGACACTAGACTTGAAAATATCTGAAATTGTTTGTTAATTACAACACTCATAATATTTATTTATTTATTCGTTCACTTACTTATTTTTGAGATAGGGTTTCTCTGTGTAGCTCTATCTGTCCTGGAACTCACTCTGTAGACCATGCTGGTCTTGAACTCACAGATCCATCTGAGTCTCCACCTCCTAACTGCTAGAATTAAAGGCATGTGCCAACACACCCAGCTGATTTTTTTTTGTCTTGTTAAAATATGAGAATATGTAATATAATAGTATTTCATTCATCAGTAAACATTAAATATTTTGATTCTTGGAACACCAGCAACTTAGGAAGAATTGTACTTTGTAGTTGTTCTGTCTCTGTCTTTGTAAAGATAGTACTTGTTCTTTGTTAGTATTTCTGTATAGTCCTAGATTTCTTTCTGTTTAATTGCCTTTGTCCTTGGCCACTTAAAACAGTCATTCATTCATTCATTCATTCATTCATTTGGTTTTTTTTCGTGACAAGGTTTTTCTTTGTAGCCCTGGTTGTTCTGGAACTTACTCTATAGAACAGATCTGCTTCAAACTCAGAGATGCCCCACAAGTGGCGGGACTAAGGGTATACGCCACCACTGCGAGGCCAAAGTGGTGGTGGTGGTGGTGGTGGTGGTGGTGGCGGCAGCGATGGTGGTGGAGGAGGAGGAAGTGGTGGTGGTGGTGGAGGAAGTGGTGGTGGTGGTGGTGGAGGAGG